>BSBK01000502.1:342500-590000 GCA_027943335.1 Chamaecyparis obtusa | reverse complement strand
GGTGGATTCAATATTTGAAGGAAAGAAACCAATTGAAGATATCTAAGGCTCCATTTTTTCAAGATCCATTCAAGAAAATATAGTCTTCTCTAGTTGACTCAGTTTCTCTCCCATGATGGCCAAGTAGAGGAATTCTCAAGCTAGCAAGGAGATCCACAAATTCAAGTTATCAAGCATATATCATACATTAAAGATCTTGGATTGGAAAGTGTAGATCCATTGTATTTGTGAAGAAATCCTTGATTCTACATCTCAAGCATACATTCAAGAATCCTTGTGGATTTATCAAATGCTAACATCCATCGATGAGGGTTTTTCATGCAAGGTAAATACTTACATTTATCTTGTTTATAATACTTTCTTTATGAAATTTCAATTCTCTTTCAAGGTTGATTCCTATACAAGGTATTGACCAATGCAAGCCCCTTTCCACAACATTTTCCCCTTTTTCTTTGTGTTGGAACAAGCTGTGGAGTTTTGGATCCAGATTGAAGAATACCAGAACCATTTACAGGTCCTCTGCAAATTTCATTGGCTTCTGATTCAAAATAATAAGGCTGCAATCTTCACCCTTGTCCTAGAAAAGACCACTATTTTTTCGCCTTGTTCTTTGGGTCTGATATTTTCACAGTCAGTAGCTATAGGTGCTAGAGACCCATATTTGTAGTTATACCTAATTTTGATGGCTCTACGACAGTCAAAATCAGATTTGAAGACTTATTTTCTTCCTTTTTCCTTAAAGGTAAGTTCGCTATTGTTATTTTCCCCTTGTTCTTACTTTTCTACATTAGATCTAATATCATATCTTTCTAGTTATCACTTCTTTATCATAGAATCAATTTCCTTTCATACACTATTTCTATCACACACATTTCACATCACATAAAGGGAAATTGAACCCCGATTCCCCAATCTCACCTAGATCTCACATTAGCATCCCCTCATCCTTTTTGGGTTGTTATAATGTTATTTTTTTTTAGGGTGAGCTTTGGGAGAGAATTTCCATAATGTACAAAACCAAATTTGGTGAGTGACCTACATTCCTAGCATAGGTTGCTCACCACTTTATATTGTACATTTTGGTGAACCTGCATCTTTCATGCATTATACTTTATGATTTGGTAGTTATCTCTTCTTTACATGCATTATCAAATCTTACAATTACATATCTTGATCTAGTTTGTATGCATTGTGATAGTTACTATTTACATTACACCTTTGCTACATGGTATGCATTCATATCTAGTTTGAATTTTTTAGTTAATGTGCTTGTCCTAAAAGACTTTCGTTTTCCATATTTCCTTCAAATATCATAATTAAATTTCATTTATCTTTCCTTTCATTACCTTGTGCATGAGTGTTATCACTTTTATTCTAACTTATAGCATTCTAGTTAGAAGAAGTTGTAGAATTATGGGTTCCTTTGATATCAAACCCTTCTTTCCTAGGAATCTTGATGAGACCAACATGCATATTAATTATATCAATCCTATCACATAGAAAAACTCTTATAATTATTCTCATGATGAAGATGAATCCTTAAGGGTTCCTCTTGTCCAATTCCAAAAACTTTCCCATGATTTTGAAAAGTTTGAACAATGGCTAGCTCAACAAAATCCTAATGATGAGGCCCTTTCTATTGTAGAAGGCATAAGGAAACTTATTCATAATGATAAACATAGTGTTAACATCTTGTGTAGCATTTCTCATCTTGTTCATACCAATGTCAAAACTCTTAGGGATTGTGCTCAAGACTTAGGTCTTGTTTGACCTACTATAAGTGTTGAGACCTCCTTGTCTATCTCTATTTTCATTCTTAGTGTATCTACCTATGCTCCACCTATTATAACAACTTCAATCTAAAATTCCAATCCTATATATGTGGTTCTTCCTAATCCTATTCTTCCTTCCATTCCTTCAAGTGTTCCATGTGTTTCATTTCCTTCTTCCATGCCCACTTATCATAGTGTCCCTTTTTCATATTCAACCATTCCTGCAATTTCCAACAATGCTCCTAATATTTCTCATACTTCTCCTCCCACCATTCTTTCTACCAATTTTACAACTAATAGCTTGGCTCCAACTATGTCTTCTTTGTAACAACAAATTTATTCCATGCCTCAATCCAAGTTCAACATTCCTACTTGTGATAGTGCTAGTCCTTTGTCTTTAGATATCATTCATGTTGTTATCTCGCAAAACATTAAGATTTGACCTCTTAAGACCTATAATGGTAGGGGCGATCCTTTAGAGTTTTCAAAGCTTGTGTAGTGATTCTCTCACTACCATAGGTTCATGGAAAACAAATTTACTAGAACCTTTCGAGACAAACACTTATAATGGTATGTTCTATGCCTCTTCAATTTATTGATTCCTTTCACAAGCTTGCTAATTCTTGTAATCACCTAAAAATGGTCATCGAAACCATAAGCCCCTAATATTGATTGTTCATCAAGAAAGCTCTAATTTTTAATCAAATCCCCTAAGTCCTAACCTAAGGCAATTCAACTCATCAATCTGATTCAACCTATGCTCTAGGTCCCATTCAACTATCACACTTGATCGTATTTGATTAATTAATTCCTAAATACTAATGTTATTAGAAATTATATTAACTGTATACTATTTATTTAATTAATATTTTAGGATGTTGATTAAATAAATAAAAATTATCAATTAATCACAAAAATGAATTAAATTAATTATGTCATCACATTTTAGAGAAAAATGCACTAAATCCTTTAATTATTCCAAAAAATTATTTATGGAGTCATCATTCAATCAACTGAACATGATTTTGGAAACAATCCAATTAACTGAGAAAACACCTTTGTTAACTCATCTGTCAATTTGGCAACTTTAGTTCACCCTTGAAGTTTCCAAAACAAATGACTAAACTAGTTTAGATAATTGGTTCTCTCAACCAATTGAATCAGTTGCACATGGATTGTGCTAGTTTGGAATAAATCTCAATCATCCATCTTTAGTCAATCTCATTCGTTCATTCTTGAGAGGATTTATAAATAACCAAGCCTCCATTCTCACAAGAAGAATCAAATCTTTTTCTTAGTGTAACACTATCAATTTGCTAGTCATTCTTGTTTATGCATTAAAATCATTGATAATTATCTTAATTACTTAATTAGTTTATTTTGATTACATCTTTGTAGCATTTATCCAATCCAGGAACACGTCCTTTTGTTTAATATGGATTAACTATTAGCTAATTGGACAAATATTGCATTTTCATGTTAGTTTTAAATCCTTCATTTAGATTACGTCTATAGTCACTGGGTTTTGCAATGACCTAAGAGAAAAACTCATACTCATGTCTACTAGAAGGAAATGAGTCACCTTGGTTGATTTCATTTTTTAGATCAATTTACTTTCATTGTTTAGATCAATCATATAATGACTCATTGAAGTTTAGTGTAGTTTAGGAACTACTTTTCATGCTCACATTTATGGCACCCAACGTGGGGCAAAAAAAACAATTTTTATCCTCACAACCATATTTTTTTGCAAATTCTTGATATTTTGTTTGTACTTTGGCCCTATTTTCTCATACATGAATCCTCACAAGAAAATATGACTAAGGATTAAAACTCATATGGGAAGCTATGGATTCCTTTACTAGGCTGTATAGGTTCTAATACTAGAATCCGCCTAGGTTTTTTCATTGAAAACAACAAAATTGTTCTCTATCTTTTTTATTTGTGCAATTGGGTTATTGTTGATTCTGATAATTCGTTCCCTGTTCTATTTCTATGGTTTTTCTTGGCAGCCTAATAGGTTTATGCAAGATTTTTTAGTGAAGACATTATCTAAACTTTATTTTATGCAGGAAGAGTGCCAAAGGTCAGAAGCAAAAAGACTACTGATGCTTTTATGTAGCTTGCCTATGAAAGAAATAACTAAACATTCTATTTGCATTAATTTTTCTTAGGAACCTCACATGCAAAACATCTTGAAAAGAATGATTGTTTGGTGTGTTTGGGAATAGTGAAAAGGATAGGAGATTATGCTCTTTTCCCCTTGAGGGAAAATTAGAAATCTAGACCCTCGTAGCTCTTTTGTTTCTTTTTGCATTCATTTAGATGGGTCTCTCCAAGTGGGAAAAACTACTCACCCTTGGAGAATGCCCCATGTGAGCACGAGGTCTAATCCACACCATTCCCAACTCATGTTAAACAAATTTCTTCTTTGAGGCCAAAGCCTCAGAAGTTAGATTTCATTTGATCTTATACTCGGCTCTCGCCTGGCCACATAACAGGGCCTTAGGGTCTAAATCATGTTTATGTGACTATTAGTGCAAGGGTGATTTGTGGGGCTGTATGCCTAAATCACGCTTGTGCGAACACATAAAATTTATTCGAACAAAGACCCTTACTAGAATTTGTATATTAGTAGCCTACCTAGTTCACCCCTAAAAGTGGGATAATCTAAGTGCAAGGGAGATAGTAACTCCCCCAAGACACTCATCATATCATGTCCTCATTAGTGTTTGGAGTCAAATAATACAACATTATTATACCCATTGCGTGGTTCGTGGTGGTTGTATTCTGATTAGCTATTGGGTGTGTACCTAAGTCAACAAGAAAGGATTTTATCACTCAGCCAATTGACTATAGGGCTTAGAAAGTACTAACTTTTTCTGAAGCTTTTCACATGTGTGTTTGTTGTTTTTGTACACTTTGAACATTTGACAATCAAATCTTGAAACAAAATCTAAAAATTGAATGGTAAAAATGGAAAATGAAATGAAAACCTTAATAGTCAGTTGGAAAGAATCAAAAATCATGTTAGTCTTTTCCAAACCTCTAGTTAGATTTTATTCTATATTTTATATTTTTTCCTTTAGAAAGGTGAGCTTGTCATAACCAACTTTAGTCATAATGTTTGATAGTCTGATCTCTGTGGTCATGAGTCCTGATTTGTTGGTCTAGTCCTTTGATCAATTCCATCATCATCAATACACTCTTCCTTATATGTTGTCCTTTTTCAAGTTGTGAGTGCATTATCATTCAGGTTTTTTAACCTTGACTCAGATCTGAGTCATTTGTATCTCTTTCTTTATTGGATGTTATCTAATTTGCATCATAATTTACCTTGGACTTGTTTAGCACATCAATTTTTACTTCAGCACCTGCCAGACAATCAAGTGATTCATGCCTATGCAAAACCACGAGTCAAAAATTGAAATTTGATCTTAAGAACAACTCCCACATCATATCTTCTCTCCAATATTCTAAAAAAATGCATAAAGACAATCTCACAATGGCTAAAAACAAATGAGATAAATCCTACATTCCTAGCAATGAAGAAGAGATTCTTATTGTGGACATATCAAAATAAATCCAATCTTTGAGATCTCAACTTCAAGATCTAAAGGAATAAAATAATACACCATCCAATAAGTACTCACTGAGATCAATTTTCCCTCCCTGCTATGGTCATGATTCATCCATATCTTCATCTTCCTCAAATAAAAATGCTACTTCACAATCTCACATCAATCTCATCTTTGATCAAGAGCCTACTTCATAATCTCAAGAGAATCCATTTTTTGATCAAGAATCTTTTCCATAAATTCATGATACTCCAATCTATGATCAAGATCTTGAAGAATACATTATATCACATTTACTTGAGAGTCTTTTAAATCAGTCCTATGACAACAATAAATCAAATCCCCGTGATCTTGAATCTGATAACTTTTTTATGAATACAAGTGCATCTAAATGTCCATTGGATAGATCATTTACTCCTTTGGGACAATCTTACAAATTAGCTTTGGAAAATATTCTTGAACACAATCTCATCACACTTCCTCAAATCACTTCACGTGGTTTTTTATTCTTGAGAAACTATTGTTCCTATCATCAAAACAACAAACATGAGACTTTAGAGTACATGGAGTTGAAACATAAAATTCATGATCTCATTGATGATGACATCATTGAAGTTGAAAATCCTAATGAATCATCTAATGAGGAACAAGATACTAAGATTAAGCAAGATCAAACTCATGAACCTATGTCTAGTAGTGTTTCTCATTCCGCATCTACTTCTTCCAATGCTCATGCATCTCCTAAAGAATAAAATCTAGCCAACATGCCTAGATCAAGCAAAGGACCTAATTCTTTTCATACTGGCTATGTTTATCCTCAAGGGAAACCTCTAAAATAAATCCAAGATAATATTTATTTGACTACAAAACTTTTCAATTCTTCCAAAATCAAAGATCCCAAACCCTCATGTGCTTCCATGCCTAGTTCTTCATTAGCTCTTCAAGAACCTCCCATGTAGATCAAAACTCCTACCTCATCCTTATAAGTGGCTCCATGTCAAGAGGACAATCCAAAATTTAAAGAAATAAATATCAGTAATGATCAAGATCAAGGTACCATCCTCCTCATCCAAAGGTTAACCCAAGTTCCATATCCCAATAAATCTATGATGATCTTTTCATAACCTTCATTTCTTCCAAGATGATACCTTTCCATCTTAAGTGCTACATAGCCCTCCATCTCCTAAGAAAGATCAAAGTATTCCTTCTACCTTCTCTAACGATTCTATTGAAAATCAAGAGAAAAGTACCCTTTGTACATGATCTAAAGGTCCTTTTCAAGATCAAAGTATCCCATCACCCTCTTGTCATACTCTTTACCTCAAACCATAATTCCTCCTAAGTTTTTTCATAAGAATAAATCTTATCAAGCTTTTGTTGCTCATATCAAAGCTACTCATGCACCTATTGATATTAAGATGAATCCTAAAGAGAAGAGTCTTGGCCACATAGATCATTCTAAATATGTTGATACCCCTTTCACACCTTATCTCCCTCCATTTTCACATAAGCATCATCCTTCTCCATCCTCCAAATCCATCCTTGTTCCTTATATCCCAAACCTAAAACCCTCAAAACTTCCATCTATATTGGGCCCTTATATTCCACCATGCTTATTACACCTAGCTTGTCATCCACATACCCTATCTCCTATCAAGATCAAAAAAGACATACATCATTGAACCCCTCATATCAACCTATCCATATGAACCAGCCATACCAACCTTATTCATCCACAATTCCCAAGTCATTTGGAAGCAATTTGGATGTACAACATAAAAATCAGAATTATAAGAATCCACCTACATATGAATATCACCATGTCCTATCTAATCGACATGTGACTATAAATAAAAATTAAATATTCAAGAGACCACAAAGGTCCTCTATGAAAAGAATAAAAAAAAAAAAATATGGGTTCCTAAATCCATCATGAAAGAGTTGTGTTCTAAAGCATCCAAAAGTAGAGAAAAATCAAAATTTATATGGATTCCCAAGTCTCTCTTAAAGGACTTGAATGCAAAGGAAAAATTAGAGTTGACATACAAGCTTCCAAAGGCTTTCACTCCATCTCCTTCCAAACAATTTTCATCACCTCATACGTCAAAGTCTCAGGCTATTCCATCCATTTTTCCTCCATCCGTCCACTACCCTTCGAGGTGTGTGTCAATGTTGATCTTATCACCATTTCTATCTACTCCTACACAAGCTTTTCAATACTCTATCCACTATCCAACACCTACTTACTATCCTTCCATCTCCTATCCTTACATTCCATCTGTCCAATCCATTGCATAAGACATCTATCCTTTCGTCCATCTCATTTCCCTATCATCACCTTATCAACATCTTTAAGCATACCTCTCAGTGGCCTTGGCCTATCAAAGCATATATTTCCGAAGGAGCATTATCCAAAGAGTGTCAAGTTTGAGTTCCTCCAAAAATTATAAATACAAAACAAAAAAAATTCAAAGAAGTGCCTTGGTGAAAACTTGGTAAACAGGAGCCTCAATAGCAAAAGCAAAGAGAAATAAATCCATCCTATGGTGAAAACCACTACTTGTGGTGCCTTGGACAAGTACCATGATGAAAACCTAGTAAATAGGCATCATGTGTAATTCCTCTATCTCACACTCTACACTTGGAGGCAAGATTCATCCACACTAGCTATTTCATGTGCATCTATACTTCCTATTTTCACCTTTGATTTTGACAAGGTTAAACTTATTCATGAGCATCATTTATCCTAACATCTACTATCCTTTCCATCAACTTACCCACTTGCTTCCATCCATGCTACCCTATCATAATATTTCTTATCTAAAATCATCCATCTTTATTCCTAAGAATCCTTTCCATTATCTCAAACCATCCACTCATAATCTCCATCACCCCTTATCTTCATCACATGATCCTATACATGGCTTATCCAAATCAACAACTTGTTCTTGATCAAAATGAAGAACAAGAAAATAAAAATGTGTTAATAGGAGTCTCTTGACATGTCCACTCTTTTGGACGACATATTTTCATGACACCTGGTCATTATCCTATATTCTATCCAACACTGCTTAAATGAGCCTACATGGATGCATTTTTCTTCCCTAGCTTGGGTAATCTTGAGGAGACTATCCTTGAGGGTTGAATTCACTCACTTCATCTCTCATTATCTTTTTTCTTCATCCATCAACTTTCTAATCCATCCATCATGTCCTATACCTTGCTAGACATTGTGGGAAAACCAATGTGATCTTGCTTGAGAGCAAGCAATCTCTAAAAAATCATAAAAAAACACAAAAAGTCTTAAAAAACAATAAAATTTTGGAAAAAGTCCTTAAAAAATGACCATCTTAGTGAAAACTTGGAAAATAGGTGCTTTGATACATCAACGAAAAAAAATAAAAAATCTCAAAAATACAAAAAATGAAAAGAGCAAGAAAAATTGAAAAATGAAAAAAAGTGCCTTGGTGAAAACCTGGTAAATAGGCACCTTGGTAGAAAAAATAGAATATCTACCAAGTGGTGAAAACCTAGTAAATAGGTACCTCTTGTACTCAAGTGCTCCATCTATCAATGTGAATCTTGACATCCTTCATTTTCTTCAGTTTGTACATAGCTTTCAATCACTTTCATGACAAATCAATTATTTCACACAACACTGCTATGGATTGGAATCGGTCTTTATCTTTGTCCTACGACATTCAAGTCTTTCTAGGGGGTAGTTTCCTATCGTGATAGTTAGTCATAAAAACATCCAAAGTGAATCATAGTCATTTTTCCAAAAACCACTGAAAGGTTCATCATTGACACACATGGTGTTTTTCAACACCCCACTATGTGAAGGCATCACCAAAAAATGTTTCTGAAACACTTATTGGATAAACTTAACTTTTCAACTAACAAATGACAAACTTGAATGATCAAACAATGTTCCTTAACTCTACACACTTCAACAAGCTAGAACACAAAACATAAACAATACCTAAAGCTTTCTGCATTAATGTTGATCACATCTCTATAGCAACTTGACGATGTTTAAATGAATAGAGAAGCAATAAAGCTTTTGAATTTTGTTGGTATGTTGTTTGTTATCATTTTATTTACTAATTATCCCTTTCTATGCAACTTGACTGTGTCTAAATGACTAGAGGAATATACACTAGGCCATAATCATTTTTCTTTATCTCCTACTTGTCGGTGTGGTTTTGATGATCCTAAAATTGTCCAATAAATTGGGTGTCTGTGGTAAAAGCCTCCATCTTGATTGGAAGGTTGTACATACCTCAAATCATTTTATATGGACACTAAGGTGAGTTTAGAGCTATCTCCTTCTTTGTTATTTTTGTTGTTTACACAAGAACCATTAAGGTCATGCTGGCCTCTCATGCCTTGATGCTTATGGTTACTTGCGAAATCAACTGGAAACAATGCTCAGGTCATCTCAACTTTTATGCCCCAGAGCTTGCATTCATTTTCTACATTTTCTCTGATATAGGTCATATTTCATATTATCATGGTTGCAATGGCATTGGTGATAATTATATTGGCTACATGTCCCACAATGCTCAATGAGGAAAATTTTCATATCAAAATCCAGTGAGTAAATCCTAAGGTGCATTCATGTTAGTTTTTCATTTCCAATTTGGACAGAATCACTACTTCACCACAACATCTCCTGAGTGGAAGGTGAGGCCCGAGTTTGACTGATCATCATCCTCTCTCATCAAGCGACCAACTGTGGACATCATCGTTGACCCAATCAAATCATTAAATTATCCTCAAAGTATTTTTAGGATTGAAATCAAAATTTGAGATCATTTTATGTATCAAAATTATATTTTGACTTTTTTCTCTAATCGTAGTTGACCGCTCATGCAATCAATCCTCTATTTTCTAGACCAATGAGATTTCTTTCTCCTCAAGCAATCAAAGTGATAGAATATTGGTTGAACCTTATCTAATTTTTGGTCAAACTTTATCAACAGGACCTAAACTGAGTGCAGAATGTGACCTATATGCTTACAACCTCATCAAAAATTAGATCAGTATCTTCCTACATCATTTTATCAAATCCAAATTACTTCAGATCATTGGGGCACCTAGCCATATTTTGTTTTCTCTCCCAAGGGGGCATGATCATGACATCAACAATTTAGTAATTACATCATCAAACATCGAGAGACCCATGAATCTTTAATAAAGCAATCAGATCATCAAATCAAACAAGACCTCATCACAAGGGGCATCTCGGATTCATCACATCACATCACATCAAGTTGAGATTCTTCATCATCAGCAAATCTCTAAGTATGTATTAGTTTCATCACTTTACATCAAACTTATATTATTCTCGTCAATCCAATTGGCTTCATCACATCAAATCAAGTCAATTTTGCTATCAATCTCTTAATGATAATCAATTTCATCACTTCACATCAAATTGGTTATTCATTAAAACCAAATAGTTTAAGAGTCTTTTCTGACATTAATCAATTTCGTCGCTTAACATCAAATTGGCTAGTTATCATCATCAAATCAGACATGTGTTCAGTTTCATCACATCACATAGAGCTGACCAATCTAGTCTTCCTATTAATCTTCATTCAATCAAGCTCAAAATTGATATCTTTAAATCAATTGACTTGAGAGTAGTTTCATCACTTCACATCAAACTATTCTCAGTCTCACTACTAACTGCTCTTTGAATCAATGTGCCAATCACACACTAATTCAAAGAGGGGGAAATGTAATCACTTAAAAATGGTCATCAAAACCATAAGCCCCTAATCTTGATTATTCAACAAGAAAGCCCTAATTTCAAATCAAATCCCCTAATTCCTAACCTAAGGCAATTCCATTCATCAATCTGATTTGACCTATACTCTAGGTCCCATTCAACTATTGTGCTTGATTCTATTTGATTAATTAATTCCTAAATCTTAATGTTATTGGCAATTAAATTAACCTTATACTATTTATTTAATTAATATTTTAGGATGCTAATTAAATAAATAAAAATTGTCAATTAATCATAAAAAGGAATTAAATTAATTATGTCATCACATTTTGGAGAAAAATGCATTAAATCCTTTAATTATTCCAAAAATGCATCTATGGAGTCATCATTTAGTCAACTAAACACAATTTTGGAAACAATCCAGTTAACTGGGAAAATACCTCTATTAACTCATCTATCAATTTAGCAACTTCAGTTCACCCTTAGAAGTTTCCAAAACAACTGACTAAACTAATTCAGTTAATTGATTCTCTCAACTAATCGAATCAGTTGCACATGGATTGTGCTAGTCTAGAATAAATCTTAATTGTCTATCTTTAATCAATCTCATTCATTCATTAGTGAGAGGATTTCTATATAAATAGGCCTCCATTCTAACAAGAAGAATCAAAATTTTATTAGTGTAATGATGCCAATTTTCTCATTCTTGTTTATGCATTAGAATAATTTATACTTATCTTAATTGCTTAATTATTTTATTTTGATTACATCTTTGTTGCATTTATCAAATCTAGGAACACTTCCTTTGGTTTAATATGGACTAACTATTAGCTAATTGGATAAACATTGCATTTGCATGTTAGTTTTAAATCCTTCATTTAGCTTACATCTATAGTCACTGGGTTTTGCATTAACCTGAGAGAAAAACTCATACTCATGTCTACTAGAAGGCAATGAGTCACCTTGGTTGATTTCAATTTTTAGATCAATTTACTTTCATTGTTTAGATCGATCATTTAATGACTCATTGAAGTGTAGTGTAGTTTAGGAACCACTTTTCACACTTGCAATTCTTTCATTCAACAATTTCAAAACAACATTGGTCCTCAAATCTATTTGATTGATTTAATACATTGTAAACAAGGTGTTAAATAAAAATTTAGTGATTTCATTGGTAGATTTAAACATTTTCATGCTCATATTTCTTTTTATGTTCCTAATGTTGATGTGCAACGCATTTTTATTGATAATTTACAAAATACATTAGAGATAAGATACTTCTTTCTGAATTCTCTTCCTTTTCTCAAATGTTTGTAGTGCTTCATCATATTCAACTACAAGTGAGTCAATTTGAGAGCATCACTCCAATGGCTCATGTTTCCATTGATAAGAGTGATGTTGCATCTAGCAACTTTAACAAGTTTCAGAAAATAAAAGCCTTCATCAAAGTCAACAAATCATCCTGCACTATTGATGAAAAAGTGGCAACAACATCCAAAGGTGTGACTCCTTTGTCATCTATTTTAAAACCTACTCTTAATTATACTTATCTTTTTGAATCTTTTCATAATTTGATGTTGAAGTTACTTAATGCTAATGTGTTAACACTTCCTCCTATCAAACCCATTGATCCATCCAAACCTAAATCCAAATACTTTGATCCCAAAGATTTCTACCAATACCATCGTCAACCTAGTCATGATACTGAGAAGTTTTATTAGTTAAAAACTATTATTCAAGACCTTTTTTATTCCAGTTCTATATCTATCAAAGGTGAAAATAACAATGGAAATAATTTTTTTTCACCTCCTAATCAAAACTTGAAAATCTATACTAAACCTTTTCCATCTCATTCAACCAATACCATTGATCAAACCCAACCTTATTCTTCCCCTTTCATTGACTACAATGAAAAAATTGATGACTTGCTAACCATGTGGTCAACCAAGTTGAGAAAGTTAAACCCAAACCTAAACCTTCATCTAAGATTTGCATTACCTTTGACCCTATTGAGATAATTAAAGCACCTAATGGTCCTGTCTACATTTTCATAAAGGTTTTTGGCCTTACTTCATGTGGTGTCCTTATTGATCCCACTTGTAAGGTAAATGTGATAATTGAAGAACATCTTTATCATAGATAATTGCAATGTGATTTATATGATAAATATGATGTTATGATCCAAACTTACAATTATTTCCTTTATCCTTCTCATGGTTCCATTTCATTTCATGTTGAATTTGGTGATAAAACTATACATGCCACTTTCATTATCATCCCAATTTCTGATCAATTTCAAGTCAAATTGGTCTTCCTTGTCTTACCTCCATGAAACTTGTGGCTTCTACTATTCATAACAGTGCTAACTTTCCTCATAATGGAGAAATCATGTCTATTAACCATAGTCTTTATCTACCTTTTAGTTCCTTGAGACTTAGTTGACCTTGATTTATTTTGGCCTTCTATGCCTCAACCAACTCAAACCCATCCTGACTATCTCTTTCGATCATACCAAGCCTATAAGTTCCAAAATACTTGTGAACTTAGAAAACCTAAGGATGTTCCATCTCTTTTCCATGGATATGGACTTCTTCCTACACCACCTATACCTCCTCTTCTTAGTGATTATACACATACTTGTCAACCCATTTCTCTTAATGTTGTTCCTTTAATTCTTCCTCGTAAAGAAGAAAAAGACCTAATGTTGATTGATTCTATTCCAAATGCAACCTTCATGCTTGTGACCACCATCACAAGCGTCATGCTCAATCCCATCAACTTGCTTCTGAAAACATTACTTCACCTTATACACCTCCTTGTGCTTCTCTTCCCTTTGACCAACCCATGCTTGAGTCAATGAAGGAAGTGAATTTAAAATAGATTAAAATGAGCAAACATGATAATGCTATTCATATCTTAGATTCTATTACAATTAATTTGGATGAAGAAGATTCTCTTGATGATGATGTTCTTGATGCTAACAATGATATTCATGCTAGTGATTCTGATGACTATGAGACTGTTGATATTGAACATGATTTACCAGCTATGCTTTCACAATAGTTATCTATCACTCATAGTGACATACATAGTTATCTATCTTCATTACATGGTCCTTGTTTGGAACTAGCTATTGTTCCATCTGTCATGCTTGATGATTCTCCTCTTGCAAGTTGTCCACCTTCTCTAAACACTATAGACTAAGATGGGGGGTTAGGTAATATGCTTGACTACCTCCTCTTGTATTGTGGGTTCTGTGTATTTTCCTATTGTAATGTGCTTCCCCTGTTATGTGCTACTTGTTATCTATTTCATTTAGATTTCTTTAAATGACCCTTAGTTCTCAATTGGTGCAAGGTGATAAAGGAATCATAATACTGTAAACATTCTTCTATTTGTATCTCACTTCTTCTATATTTCATTATATATTATGTTGTGAATGTGTCACTATTATTAAATGTTACTTTATTCTATTTGATTGGGATGATGCAAAACAATAGCTACCTAATCTTTTTGGTCTCCATGCTTCCAACCCCCAAAAATATTCTTCGTAACTCTCACGTGATTTTGTTCTAGTATGCTTGTAGTTCTATTACCTTTAGAGGAGGATGAAATTTTATTTTGATATAATATTTCACATATTATCATATGATCATATTGACCCCAGAGTTGGAAGATCCCATCCATGCGATCTTTTGTCATGTGCTCACTTCCCTTGATTTGTCTTTTCTTGGGGGTATTTCACATTGGAAATGTTTATTATGGATGCATACATACTCTATTAAAACCATTTATCCCATTAAGGCATTTTCAATCTCTTTAACATGGGGACATACACTCCACTCTATGTTTCACATGTTACACACATATACTGATTTAATGTTGTACACACTAAATAGTACACTTCTCTAAGTCATTACTTCCAAGAGAATCCATGAAAGGGAAACCTTGAGAAAGTGACCTAGAGCTCCCTAGGCATGGAGTCACAAGATTGTTTGATGGTGCTCTCAGCTAGAGCTATTGAAGCATGCAACCTTGCTAGTAAACCACACAATGGGAGATTCAATGAGACAAGGGCAAGAATGCTAATATCCTCAAGAATCAATGAAAATGCAATGCAATGAAAGCTATGCTAAGAATGAAGATGCAAGCTAAGCTATGGAAATGAAAGATACAAGTATTACAAATCCTTTCTAATTAAGCTATGTGAGCTAATCTAAAGCATAAAGGAAACCAAGCTAGATGCCATGAAAGCTATGATGCAAGAAATGAAACTAGAATGCAAGAATGATCTCCAAAAGCTCCAAAGTCTCCAAGTAATCCTGCAGCATAAGGTTAGTATTCAAAAGATGGATCCTAAAATGAGAAGAGAGCTCTCCTTTTAAAGGAATTGAAAAGGAATGGACCATGGATATTAAGAGGCAAAAGATTTAATCAAGGTTGGAACATCAAAGAGGAGAAATCCATGTGCACAAATATCCTCCAATGGGAAAATAAGAGTTGACTTTTGTGTCCATATGAGACAGAAAGGCCTTTTCTTCTTTTTACAAAATAAGAATAATGCTTTATTTGTGCAACTTAGGATAAGAGGAAAAGTGGGGGTTTTTTATTTAATAAAAGGGGAGGAAATTCCTTTTAAATAAATAAAGACTTAGAATAAAATGGTTAGTCCAAGGCAAATAATCGAATATGATAAAATAGGATTTGATCAAGGAAATTGATATTATTGAAAAATGTTGATTTTTGAAAATATTGATTCAGGGATTTGATAAATTGTTGAATGGGGGCCCAAAGTCTAGGCAACCATTTTAGGGTGCATACATTTGCCCCTCTTTGGGTGATGTGAGATCAATTTGGGATCACATGTGGCCAAAGAAGAATTGAAATGTGAGATCAATTTGGGATGACAAAAAAATCCAGACATGTGTTCAACGGATGGGAACATATCAGGACAAGCATAAGCATAAGCATAAGCTGGAAAAGATAAGCTAAAAGACAAGACCAACATTGTTGCTGTTGAGTGATAATCAAGTCTCAAAATAAGAGATAAGAATCTCAAGCTGAGCTAAATGATAAGCTGAATCAAAGGTTGAAGCTGATAGGTACTGCCCCCTCGGAATCAGAATAGAAATTAGGTAGAGGAGAAACAATAAATTGATAAACTTGATCAAGTCACTCGAAATCATAATTGAAGATGATAGGATAACCATCAAGCAGTGAAGATATGCCCTAGTTTGACTGAAAAGATGAATTCAAACCTCAAAGAGATGAAGAAAATGAAGGCGAATGAAAGACTAGAAATTTGAAAGAGATGGGGATGAAGAAATGAAGGTGCCCCAACAAAGATCGAAGGATCAGGCCTCAAATGATTAGTCAACTACGTAGAAGAGGGTGAAAGTTTTGAAATATGATTTTGATTATCAAGATGAACTCAGATTTCAATTTTGATCCTGAAAATGGATCTAGGACGTCAAAATTAGCTAGGGGTGCACTTTTCACGCAATTCTGAGGTGTTTTGAAAATTAGGTCAAAAAGTCAAAATGCTATAAAAAGGGTAAAAAGGTCATTTTCAAAAATCATTTGTCTTTTAGTGATTTGAGAATCTTAAGAGCTTAGAGAGAGAAAATGGCCTAGCAAGCAGTAGTCCTGGTTCACAGGCATTGATTTGAGCGCGCCCGGTTGCACAACTGACCTCCACAGTATGGTGCCCCGGTATGTTTTCAGAAAAAACTTTCTCTTTTGAGTCATTATGAGCATTTAATGCATTTTGAAACATGTTTTTAATATTTGAAAATTTTCAAATTTTTAACTGAGGTGAAAGATCGTATGATCTTTTGCAAGTATCATACCTTTTGAAGGAAAATGTCATGCGATACTTTGTGGGTCAACATAGGATCGCACTAGCATTAAGTCTTGTATCGAATGATACCACATGAAATGTCATGTGACACTATGTGAAGTATCGCACTTCAAGATACTATCCCACTATTATAAGAAAAAGTATCTTATGATACTTTTAAAAAAAAAAAGTATCTCACAGTTTAAAAATTTGACATGTTTTAGTGTTTTTGAGAAAAATGACATGGGTCTAGACAATGTTTGCTTTTTAAGATGCATTGTACTAATTTTATACATCTATCATGATATGTTCTAACATCTATCTTTGGATTGATGGCTTGTAGGAGGTCTTCCCAGCACTATTGGTCAGAGCACCTCGAGTGACTGGATTACGATATGTCCGAGATCTGGATGATCCAGGTCGGGCATACTTGAGAGCGAGGATCCAGGCACTGGAGACAGAGATGCAGTAGCTGTGGATCACTATAGCCATCAAAGAGAAATAGCTGACTGATCTAAGGGCCGAGATAGAGTGGTGAAAGAGAGCTCTACAGGTTGCCATTGCAGAGAGCCGAAGAGAGGTAGCATGAGCTGCATATTATCATGGTCTCTATATACAGGTAGTACCAGCGGGTTAGAGACCTCCTCCCTACTTGGTGATAGTTGGTAGATCAAATATGGTACTAGATGTAGCACCACCTCCTCCACCACCAGCTCCACATTATGGTGCCAGTGAGTTCTAGGTCTAGATCTTAGGATAGGTGTATAGAGACATATCCTGGGATTGTATCCAGATTTTTGTATCTCACATTGTATCATGACATTTATATATATATTTATGAGATTACTGGATTGATGATATATCATGTGTTTTTGTCCCACTTGTGATGGATGTATCATTTTATTATATTGTCTTGTCATATTGCTCAAAATGTATGTTATAAATGCTCATGTATATTCTCTCTCATAGATGTATGTTTAATTCTCATGTGTATGATATAGACTTAGGTTTCTAAAAATGATCTCTTTAGGATATAGATATGATGATAAGATTAACCCCTTGTGATGACAGGAACATGACATGATGTGAAAGACAAGGAGTGAAAGACATGATTGAGAAAAGGAAAGGTGAGCGCAGTTGACCGACAGGTCCACGAAAGATGAAAAGGAGAGCTCTCTCCATATGCAAGATGCAAAATAAACTAACATGAACCTAAAAATGCAAGCTACTATGAAAAGTGGTTTACTTGCAAGGTTACAAAGTTGTTAGACTCTAATATTCATCATTGAGCATTATTGGTAGTGTTGCAAGATCATACAATGCACAATAGTATGACTATGTGAATCTGAATATGATCTACATCAGATAGATATGTGGGAATCCCACCTAGGCATCAAAGACATATAGGTCAAGATGACTAGTGCAGTGAGATTTCCTAAGTTTGATATAGCAAGATTATACTTGCATCGAGACAAAAGGAAAGTCAAGATGGTTAGAAGTATGTACTTGTGCAAACAGTCAAGGATAATACCTTGTAGATCCTATTGTCAAGTGGAACAAGCATAAATGCTAATGACAATTAGGACTAACAAAATATACCCATAAGCATAAAAAGTAATAAAACATGTCCTCATGCCCTCAGTCTTCTAGCTATGCATCATCAAAAAATTCTTAGGGAGAGAACACTCATCAAATAAATCATCATAGATAGCACATAAATAAATAAAGTCAAACAAGTCTCAGCGAGTCAAGTGTTTAAGTGTGTGTGTGTAGGTCATAGAGTCAAACTTTGAGTATCATATCTGCCAGTGAGAAATATCATATCATACTAGACTATGGGTAGGATATCTGATAAGTGTTGAGAAACACTTGACACTAGGGTAGTGTTGAAAAGCATTGTTTGGGGTGGTGCTGAAAAACACCGTTTGCAAGATGTCCTAAAGACCAACACATCCTAGAGACCAAAGCTATCACAATTATGCCCCCTAGAAAAAGACAAAGACCAATTCCAAACCAAGGCAATGAGGTCAAGGCAGGATGGAGATAGGCTAAGTGTTGAGGATGCATGCTAAGAAACAAGGGTGCAAAGGCCTCAAGTAGTGCCCATTTCCAGGTTTTCACCACTTGGAGATTTTTTTATTTTTTCAATTTATTTTTATTTTTTGTATTTTTGCTACCAAGGTGCCTGTTTCTAGGTTTTCACCAAGGCACCTTTTCTATTTTTTTTTAATTTTTTGCATTTTTTGATTTTTTTGGTGAGACATCAAAGCACCTATTGCTAGGTTTTCACTAGAATGCTCATTTTTTTAGTACTTTTTATGCTTTTTAGGATCTTTTAGCATCATATATGATTTTTTTGGAATTTTTTTTAGGATCATAAAATATGTACAAGGGATGCCTCCAGACTGAATAGGCATCATGGATAGAACTTCTTTAGGTGCAACATATTGATAGGATCAGGGAGCTGTTCTCCCTCTGGATTAGATAGTAAATAAGCACCTGTACCAAAAGCTGCAGTAATGATGTATGGTCCAAGCCAATTAGGTTCAAATTTCCCCTTTTTCTCTCTATGTTGTTGGTTCTTAGGGTTTTCTCGTAGGACAAGATCCCTCACTTGAAATTCTCTAGGGAGAACATTCTTGTTGAATGCTTTGGACATACAATTTTGGTAAACTCTCATGTGATCAAAAGATGCTTTATGCTTTTCATCTAGAAGTTCCAGTTCTTGTAACCTCATAGTGCAGTAGTCTTCATTTGTCACTAGACCTTTAAGGGAAACTCTAAGAGAAGGAATCTCTACCTCTAAAGGTAACGCTACTTCAACACCATAAGTGAGGGAAAAAGGAGTAGCCCCTGTTGGAGTATGAATACTCATTCTATAGGCCCATAGGCTAGATTTATTTGTAGATGCCAATCTCTACCATTCTTGTGAACTGTTCTATGGAGGATTTTGAGAATGGTCTTATTTGAAGCCTCTGCTTGTCCATTTCCTTGTAGGAAGTAAATGGAGGACCAATGCTATTTTATCTTGAATTTATTATAGAGATGTTTAAGGTCCTTGTTTTTAAACTGACCTCCATTGTCAGTGATTATTTCAGAAGGCACTCCATATCGATAGATGATATGGTTCAAAATAAACAAAGAAACTGTCTTGCCTGAGGCAACAGAAAGTGGAACAACTTTTACCCATTTGGTAAAGTAATCAGTAGCAGTGATAATGAATTTGTATCCACCTGATGAGTTGGGATGAATCTTCCCAATAAGGTCAAAGGCCTAGTGCTGAAATGGCCAATGAGAAATAGAAGGAATAAGCTCCCTTCCTGGAGCATGTATTAGGTTTCCATGTCTCTGACACTTTTCACAAGATTTAACAAAAGCTACTGCATCTGTCTACATGGTAGGCCAATAGTACCCTACCCTAAGCAACATTTGGGCCATGGAAAGACCATTAGAATGTCCTCCAAAAATGCCCTCATGAATGTCAACTAACACTTAGTTGGACTCATCCTTTTTTAAACACCTAAGAAGTGTCCCATCTAAACCCCTCCTATACAGATCATAAGAGATAAGGGTGTGGTGAGAGGCATTTCGGGTTAGGTTTCTTCATTCAGAACAATTAAAAGTTTTAGGGATAGTACCATCGTGAAGGTATGAGTAAATGGCACCATAGTGGGATGACTCATGGCCAATAAGGGTACAAACAACTTGGCTTTCTTGGGAGTCATAGATAGGGTAGTATAGCTCTTCCACTAGGAATTCAAATCTAGACTCATGTTGTTCTAGATGAAGAAGTGAAGCCAATGTAGCCATAGCATCAACTGCTTTGTTCTCTGCTCTAGGGATTTGTTGAAATGTAACAAAGGTGAAGTATTGTCGCAATGAATCAACCATTTTCTTGTAGGGTACCAATTTTTCATCTTTGGTTTGATATTCTTCATTAACTTGGTTGATAATTAATTGTGAATCTCCATAAACATGCAGTTTTGTGATTCTCCATTCTATAGCCATTTTGAGTCCATTTGTTAAGGCCTCATACTCAACAATGTTATGTGTGCATGGGAACAATAGTTTGTAAGACTTAGGAATCGTGTACCCATGAGGTGAGACAAATAACACTCCTGCACCTGAACCATTTTGCATAAAAGAGCCATCAAAGAACTGTTGGCATTAAGAAGGATTGCCACTAGTGACAACACTTATTTGGATTCACAGTGCAAACTGAGCAGAACAATGCAAACTGAGCAAAACAATGCAAACCGAGAAGAACAGTGCAAACTGAGCAGAACAGTGCAAACTGAGCAGAATAGTGCAAATCAATCAAAACAGTGCAAACCGAGCAGAATAGTGCAAACCGAGTAGAACAGTGCAAACCGAGAAAAATAGTGCAAACTGAGCAGGACAGTGCAAACCGAGCAGGACAGTGCAAATCGAGTAACATTATGTCTACCGAGTCACCAGTATTTACTGAGTTCAAAACCTACCGAGTGGTCAGTATGAACCGAGCCTTCACTTCTACCGAGTGCATGATGATGCCGAGTAATGCAGTGGACGCCGAGTATCAGAAAGTCACCGAGTTAGTTTGCAAGAACCGTGTAACCATACTTGGGCCGACTTAGTAGCACTTATGTTTATTTGTCAAGCCAACTTTGTAATTGTAATTAATTGTTTAGACTTGTATATAAACAATGTTGTAAAATACCAAGATGTATTTTTGTAATGAGTATGAATATGAAATAAAAGAGAAAAGTAGAGATAAGCGAATTACAAAGGGCTACAACAGTATAAGGAATAGCAAAGACAAATTCATCATAGAAGGTGATCAGTACATCAGCGAATCTCATTCAGCAATCTAGTTGCAAAGCAAGAGATCTACTATTTCATCCTAACAGGTGAATCAGTACTAAAATCCTTTAACCGGGTAGACTTAACAATCTTTTGTAAAATCTCTTTACCGAGTACATACTTCTTTTGTAAGTTTGTAAAAACCCTCTAACAAGGTGGACCTAGCAGTCCTTATTGCTCCTAGCAGGGCAGATCATCAGAAGTGATCAATTGTAAGCCTTAACCGACCAACTTTATACTATAGTACTAAAGCTTTGTGGGTTTCATCCCCACCCCAGTTTTACTTTCTTTTTGGAAGGTTTCTGGGTAACCAAATCTATGTGTCATTGTTGTGAATGCTTTTAAGTTTCATGCTTTCTATATGCATAAGGATAAAGTAAACTATATGTTAATACATCTGTTATTGAAAGAAAATTTGGAGTTACTGATTCACCCCTCCCCTCTCAGTAACTTGGTTAATTCCTGAATATTTCCAACAATTGGTATCAGAGCAGTATTGGTTCTCAAGATAAAGCTTAACTAGCTTGAGCAAAGATCCAGGACAATGGAGGTATTCAAACTAAACAAGGTGATTGAAAATGAAAAGCTAGATCTGGAAATGGCCATAACTAAACTTAAAGAAGCAAAAGAACATCTTTCCCAATCCCTAAGAAGAAGGAAGGAACTTTCAAATCAGATGAATGATCAGAATTACATTGAAGAAAAGATTGAAGATGTTTTTCCCTCAGATAGCTTAGATGAAGCAAACAATGCTGTCAAAGAACTCCTAGAAAAGAATGGGTCTCTGCAGGAAGAAGTGAGAAAATTAAAAAGAGAACAAGAGCTACACTCTACAAGATTTTGTGAGATCTTAGAACAAAGAAACAAGTTGAAAGGTGAATTAGATGGAAGGAACAATGAAGTCCAAAATAAAACCCTTCAGTTAGAAAACCTAATTGATCAGATCTCCCATACAAATGAGGAAATTTTGACTCTAAGTTCAGAAATAGAAAGCACAAGAGAAGAACTAAGATCTGAAAAGGAAATCAATCAAAGATTGGTGGATGACCTAAACACCGAAAAACAAATCAATGAAAGAATGCTGAAAAGCCAAGAAGACCTATATCAGCTGTATAATCGAAATCTTCATAGGCAAAAAGGAAAAGCAGGACTTGGATATAATGGAGAAGGTGAATCTTCTAAGCAAGGTACTCAAAGAAATCAGAAACCTACTTGTAATCATTGTGGCAAAATAGGACATACTTCAAATAAATGTTGGAGCAATGAAAAAGTAGAATTCAATGGAAAATGTTACAACTACAATCAGCACGGTCACAAAGGAAATGAATGCAGGGAAAAACCAAGATTCAAAGGTAATTGTCACAAATGCAACAAACAAGGTCATAGGGCATCCGAGTGCAGATCCAAAACATTCAATCTAGTAGAAAAAATTATAAAAGCAATGTTTGGATGGGATTACAACACCTAGTGTAGATGTCATTACTGTGGAGAATATGGACACATTGGCATGAACTGCATAAAACATCATCTAAGGAAAAGAGATACTACCGTAAGATGCTTCAAATGCACTAAACTCGGTCACATAGCCAAAAATTGCATGAATGCTAGTGAAGTTGAAGATGGAAAGAAGAATGAATAAACTAAGGTCAGGAAACAGGTAAGACAAAAGTGGATTCCTAAATCTACCGAGCAAACCAGTCCAAGTAATGGAATGGGTGGCTCTACCGACTCAAACTAAATTCCCAAGAGAGCACTGGAACTGTATTCTCATAGACAAATCTCAAGCAGTTCCAGAACTGAATTAAAAGAAAGATCTACATCGGCATACAAAGATGCAACAAGATCACAGGAAGGTCGGTATCAATCTTTACCAAGCAAGGTCGGTACCAGTCTTTACCGAGCGAGGTTAGAGCAATTTGAATTTTTGAGTTCACCGAGTTGCGAAGTCTTTACCGAGCAATTAATTCATAGTGGGTGACAGTCTGTTAGAATTCATACCCTAATTCGTACTGAGCATTAATGATAGAGTTGTTAACAAAAGGCAAGAAATAAAACTCATTCTTCAACGCGAACCTTTAGCACTTTGAGAGCAGAAAATTTCAAGAGCAATCCAGCGATTCAAATACTTTTACGAAAAGAATTTTTTGTGAGCTACCATGGCATCATCCAGCACTTCAGCGAAGAAAGGATCAGAAATGTTAGTCCAAGGGGAATGGAGCGCACCAGATTTCAAGCTTGTGCCCGTAATTGCAGCAGCCCTAGATCCGAACGGAGCTCAATCTCAGATTCCTCCTAAGGTACTACTTGTTAACGATATTCACAATCATTTCAATTGTGCAATAAAAGAAATGGGAAACCTAGAGCTAGATATTGTGTGTGAGGAACTATGTGTGGATGGTATTCTAAAACCCGAGCACAAACATCTGGAAGACAAGGGATTAGTTCACATTGCACATTTACCTCAAAACTTTCTAGAGAAATGGGTTAGATACATTCTCAATCGTGTACATGATGGCAAGATTTGGCTTGAGAAACCCATAGAGATCACTAAGAAGATGATTCATCAAATCATCGGTCTTCCCATGTTGAACAAAGCAAAATCTACCAAAACCCTAGGTCGGCCGGAACTGGAGAAGAAAACCCTAGCCGAGTGGGATGGTAGAGGCATGAAAGTAAGCAGCATTATTGATGCTGAACTAAAATTTGGTACACACATAATTGCCCATAAGATATATAGTTCAAGTTGACAGAATAGTGTCTCCTGTGAAGCCGTAGACCTAGCATACAAAGTGGTCAAGAATAACTTATCATTTGACCTTGTAGATTTATTGTTAAAATAGTTTAACAAGAACATGGAAAGCATTCAAACTTCCAAAAACAATCCATGTAAGTTTGGATCTTTACTGGTCTGTTTATTCTTCTACATTCAGAAATTCCTCCCTTCTAAAGGAAAAGTAGTATGGAGAAAAGATGTGCCAGTTCTTTTTGAAGTAAATGAATATATTTCAGAAATGGGTGAAAATTTTGAGAGCATCATGGATAGTTATTTTGAGTCTTTCAAAGAGAAAATGAATGACAGATTCCGGATTCCACAGAAGTTGGTTGAGGATTATAAGGATGATATTTGTTTCATGGTGGACTGTGACAGAGTATACATTCAAGCAGCTAAATCGAGGATTGTACATGTAAAACCTCTTCCTTATGAGGTAAACATTGATGAAACCAAGAATATCATTGAAGCCCTTCTTAATCAGCATGTTAATCCCAAAGCCCCATATTTTGGAACATATGATGAAGCTAAGGTGAGAATTGAATTAAGCATAAAGCTTCCACAGGTGATAAATAAAGGAAAGAAGAGGATAGCCAAAATGCAAATGCTAACCGAGGACAAAGGAGAAGACATTGAAGAAGAAACGGAAAAGGATGAGAAAACAGAGGAACCAGAACCTGCAAAGAAGAAAGGAAAGGTATTCATCACTAAGGCACCTAAGCCTCCCATTGCTGTATTTATAAGGAGAAGTGCAAGAGGTAAGGCAGACAAGGCAGACAAAGATATAATATTCAAAAGGCATCCTCTAACCCTTCAAGAGAAGATCAAACTTTTTAGAGAAGGATCAGGATTTGGAGTAAGTAATATAAAATCTTTTAAATATGAAACTAGATCGGAAACAGAAGAAAAGGAAATAGAAGATGCTGTCATTGAAAAGATGGGACAGTGGAAATACTCTCCTGATGAAATAGCCCCACAGGTTCTAGCAGCTTTATTAGATCCAATAAAAATGAGATGGAGTAATGCCAAGCAAACTGTAAAAGACATATTTGATCAAACCCTAAGACAGTTAATGCCAAGCTTGAAAAATGATGAAATAAAGAAGGCATTGAAGGAGAATGAAAATAAGATGACACTGAAGTTCAATACTTGTTTGATTCTGATTAACAATATTGAATCGGTTGTGAAGGCTGCAAATGCCACATGGAAGAACATATACCATCTTCACCAACCGAGTATTTAAACAGTAATAATAAAAGACATTGAAGATGACAGTGATGAACATGAAGAAGCCACTGAGGTAGATGATACTGTGAGGATAGTGGCAGAAGTCATTGCATCACTTCCTACCTCTCCAGTAAAAGTTACTACATCTAGCTTGGAGACACCTTCAAGCATGGTTGTGACAACTTCAACATTTGTCCAATCACCTATAGCAACAACAGAAGCAACTACCATTTTTTCTACCGAGTTGCAGTCTCCTACTTCATCAAGTTTTCCAGCAATAAGTATCCCAGTTTTTTATTCTACATGTGTAAATACTTCAAGTTCTCCAATAGACAGTATACTAGTCTCTATAGCCAGTCCTACTATGTCTACTGTCACTACTACTAAGGCATTAAGTACAGATAAGCCTAAGGCTCAACTGAGTATAAGATTTTTGGGTAAGAATATAGTAGAGGATATAGACCTAGATGAAGAAATAGAGATTCCAAAATTTATAAAGCCCTATGACAAAGACAATTTTGAAAAATCAAAATAAATCTTAGCATGGTTCATGTATATAAGTTTTGGGCAATAAGTGTTTTTGTCACTAATGCCGAAGGGGGAGATTGTTGGCATTAAGCAGGATTGCCACTAGTGACAACACTTATTTGCATTCACAGTGCAAACTGAGTAGAACAGTGCAAACTGAGCAGAACAGTGCAAACTAAGTAGAATAGTGCAAACTGAGAAGAACAGTGCAAACTGAGCAGAACAGTGCAAACCGAGCAGAACAGTGCAAACCGAGTAGGACAGTGCAAACCGAGCAAGACAGTGTAAACCGAGTAACATTATGTCTACTGAGTCACCAGTATTTATCGAGTTCAAAACCTACCGAGTGGTCAGTATGAACCGAGCCTTCACTTCTACCGAGTGCATGACGATGCTGAGTAATGCAGTGGACGCCGAGTATCAGAAAGTCACCGAGTTAGTTTGCAGGAACTGTGTAACCATACTTGGGCCGACTTAGTAGCACTTATGTTTATTTGTCAAGCCGACTTTGTAATTGTAATTAATTGTTTAGACTTGTATATAAACAATGTTGTAAAATACCAAGATGTATTTTTGTAATGAGTATGAATATGAAATAAAAGAGAAAAGCAGAGATAAGTGAATTACAAAGGGCTACAACAGTATAAGGAACAGCAAAGACAAATTCATCACAGAAGGTGATCAGTACATCAGCGAATCTCATTCAGCAATCCAATTGCAAAGCAAGAGATCTACTGTTTTATCCTAACAGGTGAATCAGTACTAAAATCCTTTAACCGGGTAGACTTAACAATCTTTTGTAAAATCTCTTTACCGAGTGCATACTTCTTTTGTAAGTTTGTAAAAACCCTCTAACAAGGTGGACCTAGCAGTCCTTATTGCTCCTAGCAGGGCAGATCATCAGAAGTGATCAATTGTAAGCCTTAATCGGCCAACTTTATACTGTAGTACTAAAGCTTTGTGGGTTTCATCCCCACCCCAGTTTTACTTTCTTTTTGGAAGGTTTCTGGGTAACCAAATCTATGTGTCATTGTTGTGAATGCTTTTAAGTTTCATGCTTTCTATATGCATAAGGATAAAGTAAACTATATGTTAATACATCTGTTATTGAAAGAAAATTTGGAGTTACTGATTCACCCCTCCCCTCTCAGTAACTTGGTTAATTCTTGAATATTTCCAACAAGAACATCTTCCATGTTCTTGCAGTCATGTACATTATGTGCTCATCTGGAAATTCAACTTGAATTGGTGCTTTGTCTTGTATTGAAAAATCAGCCAATTGTCTGCAATGGCTTTCCCTTTTATAGCCTTACACTCAACATACTCTATGTCAAATTCTGATAAGATCATCATCCACTTAGCAAGTCTACCTATGAGAGAAGCCTTACCAAGCAAATGCTTGAGAGGATCAATTTTTGCAATGAGGTGTATTGTATGTGCAAGCATGTAATGTCACAACTTTTGGGAAGCAAACACCAGCACTAGGCAAGATTTTTCAATACTAGTGTAGTTAACCTCATATGACACAAGAGTACGACTGATGTAATAGATAGCTCTTTCTTTTCCAGTATCATCAAGTTGAGCCAATAATGCCCCCATGGAAGATTTTGTTGCTGACACATACAATATGAGTGGTTTTCCTAGGATAGGAGGCATTAAAATTGAAGGATTAGCCAAGTATTGCTTGATTTGGTCTATGCTTTGCTGAAAATATTCATTCTGGACACATTTAACCCCTTTGTGTAAAGCCTTGTTAAAGGGTTGAGCTCTATCAGCCAGTTGTGAAATAAACCTCCTTATAGATTGAAGGCATCCTTGAAGACTCCTCATTTGACTAATATTTTTAGGAGGTGGCATATCCATTATTGCTTGAACTTTTTCTGGATCCACCTCTATTCCTTTAACTAAAATTATAAATCCTAGGAGTTTTCCAGAGGTGACTCTAAATGCACACTTTTTGGGATTTAATCTCAATTGAAACTATTCCATATGATCTAGAATTACTTCCAAATCACCTAGGTGTGTATCCCTTTTTTTTAATTTTTCCAAGGTGTCATCCACATAATCTTCCATATTCTTATGCATCATGTCATGAAAGATGGTAGTCATAGCTCTTTGATAAGTAGCTCCTGCATTTTTTAATCTGAATGGCATGACATTCCAGCAATAGGTTCCCCATGCACAAGTGAAAGCAGTCTTTTCTTGGTCTTCAAGAGCTATTTTGATTTGATTATACCCAAAAAAACCATGCATCAAAGAATAGATCTCATAGCCCGCAGTCATGTCCACTATCATGTCTATGTTTGGGAGTGGAAAATCATCCTTTGGGTATGCTTTATTAAGATCTCTAAAATCTATGCAGACATGAATGGACTTGTCATGTTTTGAAACTGGTACAATATTGGATATCCATTCGGCGTAATCAATGGCTCTTATAAATCCTACACTGAGGAGTTTTTCTAATTCAGCTTTGACAAGAAGAGCTATGTGAGGATGCATTTTCCTCAATTTCTATTCTACTAGTTTGATACCTGGAGCTATGGACAAGTGATGCATAATGAGATTAGTGTCCAATCCTGGCATGTCTGAGTAAGTCCAAGAAAAATTAATCTTCTTGGTTTGTAGGAACTTGGTATATGCTTCTTTTTCTTGTGTTGATAGAGACCGATCTAAATGCACAATTTGTGGAGCCTCTGGTGTATTTAGATTAACTGGCTGTGTAGGCTCAACAAGCACTAAAGACTTGTCCTGAAAATAACTTGGGAGATGATTGAGTGGCTCAACCTTAGCATCTAATTTGTGATTGAGAGGACCATGACCTGGATAGCCCATGCTCTTGACAAGAGTGTATCCTCTCCCATAAGCTTTAGGAGATGGGGAGAAATTTTCATTATGCTGGTATTTTTCCTCCTTGTAAATCCAATCTCTAACAATATTTTTCATCATGGATGGGTACTGAGGACTCTACAAATGTATCAAACAAAGTCATTGTTGAAGATGAGGGCCGCATCTCTTGTGAAGCTTTCCCATAGGACCTAGGTGAGACTGGGATTTTTGTGAAGGAGTCAATTTGATAGTCCCCCATACCAAGGTCTATGGCCTTGAACTTATTCTGGCACTGTTCTAGAGTTGCATCAAAATTCTCTGCTTCCTTATTAAGAGGAACATGAGTCCCTGCTGAAATTGCATTAATAGATAATGTGTTATCCCCGGGTATACAAACTTCTACTCCATTATAGGGGAACTTGACACATTGGTGGTAGGTGGATGACACTTCTTTCATGTCATGTATCCATGGTCTACCAAGCAGAATATTATAGGATAAAGGACCAACATCAACAATTTGGAACAAAATGTCCTTTTCAACGGGGCCAATCTTGACAGGAAGGATGGCCAAGCCTTTGGAGCTTCTCCCTGCCTCATCATAAGTTTTAATGGTGATTTTCTTATGAGTATCAATAACTTTCTCAGAGTAACCTAGTATTTTCAACAAACTCAAGGAACAAATATTGAGCCCAACACCCCCATCAATCAACACATGCCTGACATGGGTCTTGTGGATCATGACTTCAATATGAAGGGCAAGATTATGCGGATGGCTCAAGGCTTTGTCATCTTCTTCTAAGAATGTGAGGTAGTGAGGGCTAGCAAGGTGGTTAACCATGTTTTGGAACTGGTCAACATCTATGTTGTTGGGAACATTGGCTGTACGCAAAGCATCCTCAAGGACATGCTTATGTCTTGGAGACAATTCTAGGAGTTCAAAAATTGAGATTTGAGCTGGTGTTCTTTGCAACTGGTCAACAAGATTGTAGCTCATTTCAGGATTGACAGCTAACTTGGTGGTGACATTCTTGGATATCACTTTTTTGGGTTTGCTAGACTGGTTGGAACTAGGACCTCTAATAATCACAGGACCTTGAATTTGGCTTTTGGTGACAGCGTTAAGAGCTTGGGAGGACCTTTGAGAGTGAGGAATCCTAAGCACCACCATGGGTTCTTCATCAAATATAGGAGGAGAGTCCACATGACTATAAGAATCTTTGTTTCGCACCATGTTGACATTTTCTTCAATAATCTCAAGCATATTAACCACATTTTCTGCACCTGTGTAGGTATAGTTGATTGCAGCTTTGCCATTCTTGGGTTGAGAGCTTTCTCCCTTTTCATATTTGGGAAAAGGCTCCTTGAATGCCTTGTGGTCTACATTGGTATTCAACCCATCAATATGAAGTTTACCACTTTCAATAAGATCTTGAATGAGGTGCTTAAGCTTCCAACAATGTTCAATGTCATGCCCAATGCCATTGTGGTACTTACAAAAAGCTTTTTCATTCCACCAATGCGGTTTAACATCAAGTATGTGAAATTTTGTCTTGTGGTTGTGCAAGATTATTGACAATAAGGGTCTTGAAAACATCCTCATAGGAATCACCCAATTTAGAAAACTGTTTCAACTTTTTCTTGGGCTTTTCTTGATACTTAGGTTTATTCTCTTGTTGGTTGGAGGATGTATTGAGCTTCGTAGCTTGGACTACACTAGACAAATTGAGGACTCCTTGATCCTTGGGTTGGGAAGAGTCCACAGCTCTATTGTTGACTACTTGTTTATTCTTGTTCCAGTGCTTGCCTTTGTCCTTATTAGCATTGTTAGGATTTTGACCGTTGTTATTGCTATGTTTGGTCAAAATGCCTTGTTCCTTTAGGACATCCTCAATTCGACATGCTATCTCAACCATAGTATCAAAGGAATCAAAGACCATTTTTTGAACATCATAACGCATTTTAGGCACCAAATTACTAACAATGATGTCAATCCTTTCATGCTCAGGAATAGTCCTAGAATAGCGGGAGCACAATCGTCTCCACCTTTGCAAGAAGGTAACAAAGGGTTCCCCTTGGTTTTGCTTCAAATTTCATAAGTCCAACATAGTGACTGATCTTGATAAGTTGTATGCAAAATGTTGAATGAATTTGTGGACAAGTTCTTTGAATGTTTTTACTGGAGGGGTTATGTTGGTAAACCACTTCATGGCTTGGCCCTTGAGGCTCCTTTGAAATAATCTCATAAGGTAAGAGTCATCTTGGTGGAACTCAAAACTCATGGTGTAAAACTGATGCACATGATCATGTGGGTCACCATTACCATCATACTTGTCGTATTAGGGAATTTCAACTTTCCTAGGAAAATCTGTCATAGTCACACTTTTATCGAAAGGATTGGGACAAATAGAATAAAGTGAAAAGGAACTTTTGGGTGCCAACACCTTTTCCATCATTCATTTGAGTTTCTTGATTTCCTCCTCTTGAGAAGGCCCTTGTTTCTTGATTCTTCTATCCACATCAAAGTTGTAAGGGACTCTAGCACCCTTGTTAATCAGACTCTCTATGAACCTATCTTTGTTTTGATCAAGGTACTTCTCCACATATTGTTGGAATAGTGTCTCTTGTTGCATTCTCATAAAATCTTGATCATCAAAACTTGCGCTACTTCCTCCATGTTGAGAGCCATGATGAGCTCATTGGGAGGGTTGTCTTGAGTTCCTAGGAGGTGTTCTTCTCCTATGTTGTGAAATCCTTCTTCCCCTAGGACTAGGAGATCTTGAAGGGGTCCTTGACCGCCTTCTACTTCTTGGGGTTCTTGAGGGAGTAGAGGGTGGAGAGTTGTTTCCATTGTTGGTACCCCTATTGTTGAATTGGTCATTGAGTTGTTGGGCTAAAAGCCTATCTCGCTCTTCTTGGAATGCCTTTCTTCTTAATTCCAACAAGGCTTGTTGTTCTTCCTCTAGGTGTCTAAATCTTTCTTTTTTAGTAGCTTTTTCATCCAAAAAGGTTTTCTTTTCATGGTCAATTATTTTAAGTCTTTCGTTAGCATATCTGGAGGTTGTTTTGAGCGGAGAGTTGGACCGTGAGTGTTTGAACGAGCCGTTAGTGAATGTGGCATTCACATGAGCATCACTAGATTCGTTGTTTTGGTCTTCATGTTGTGATTGTGCATCTTGGTGAGCTTGTGCATAGTGTCTTTCAGCTCTTTGATGGTCATCTAGATATCTTGAGTTAATAGGGGGTAATTCAGGTTGGTTGTCATCACCAAACAACATGTTATCCCTATGTCTTTGGAAAATGTCATCAAGAGTTTGATCCATTGCTTGTCTTTGTCTCCTAGTCAAAGGGTAGCTCATGTCCATATTTGATTGAGAGGATGGTAAAGAGGTACTCAACTCACTAGGATTGCTCTTTGGGTCAAACCAAGCCTCAAACTCACTCCTAGGTGATTGATCAAAGATGGGTTTCTTTCCCTTTCCCTTTTGACGAGTTTGGACTAAGGGTAATTGTTCAAAGACAACTTGAGGTCATTTTCCTTGACTAACTTGGTACCTTGTCGTAACCAACATGAAAGGAAAAGACCCTTGGTGATAAGATGACCTTATGAAATGTCAATACCAAACAAGGATAGTGAAAGTGTTCAATTGTCCAAAAAAAGATGGTAAGATAGAAAGCTGCAAAAGGTGTAAACTAATCCTACCACAGAGGTGCATAATAAAAGGATGAGTATCCTAACACATATGGGCCAAGAAAATGGATTTAACCAAATATATAATTGAAACTAAATTTTGATGGAAGTGAATTGGACAAAAGTGTACTAAAACTCTCCAAGCGTGTTACCAAAGAATCTAAAGGTGTACTTTTTCAATAAGGATAATCCCTGACTTATCGATGCCAAACGAGACTACTTTGTAAAATCAGAGAACAATAGTTCAAGGGGTCTAAAATCAGGAACCCAAGGTACAAACAAGTTTCTAGTAGCAGAGTAAGTCACCTACTAAAATCTGGTCGACTAAGGAAAGCCTGAAAATTGCATAAACTAGACAGGCAGCAAAAAGACTTTGTGCGACAGTTTCCAGGAAAACAATGTGATAATTTCCAAGAAGGTGATATTTTCCAGTAAGTAGGGCAATAGTTTCCAGGTAGCCTATGTGATACTTTCCAGGCAAGTGATGCGATAGTCTTCTAGTGATGAACTATCGCATGATAATTATCAGTACAGTGCATGATATTGTTTCAGGATCGTACAACTCTTGACCAGTGAGTGCTAAAAATCTCAATTTTAAGGGCAGTTTGTTCAAAATTTCAATTTGAAGGTTGGATTTTTTGATTTCAAGCATAGTGATAGTAGTAAATAGACAGGTTTGCAAATAGTAGGTGATCAAACATGTCATAAAATACTTGCACAAGGGCAAAAGCAACCTTTCCAAGACAAGCAATTTGTGATATCAAAGAAATAAAATCCTATGAATGCTACCATGATGTTTGATGTTTGAGAACATTTACATGGGTAGATCACAATGAGAACACTTCAAGCACTTACTAGCCTAAAAATTCAATGACTCAATACTTAACAACTTGGCCCACACTTGATGTCCCATTGCCTCACACAAAGTGGTTACCCACAATAGATATTGGCTTTGTCATGGAAGTGCCAATGACACAACCAAAGGAACACAAATGGTGAGTAATCTTAGGGTGATCCGGGTTATTCCACTTGGATCAATCCTTGCACCAAGAAGCTAAGAGGAAAAATAGGGTGGCTTCTATCTATGGTTCTTAATAAGGGATTCTGTTTATAATACCCCTCTTGCTCCCCAAAGGGACTTGGACCTCACATCCACAAGAGTTCCTTAAGCATTCTTTCTCAACACTTTCCTCATGGTCACAATCCCACAAGTACTCACATCAAGCGAAGAAAAGTACTACATCTACCAAGTTTTTATGTCCTTCATAGCCTTGAGTTTATAGTGGGTTGGAATAGCCAGCGAAAAGTTTGTCCCCACTTAGGTTGTTCCTCTTGATTGCTCAAGAGCAGGCCTGCTAAAGGATCCTAAAACTAAACAAAGAGTGGATCAACCTTCGAGTGTTAGTATTTCTATTTCACCTCAAGGGTGAAGAGCATAATCTCCTAGCTCGAAAATATCTTCCAAACACACCAAGAAAAGGTTCAATTACCCTATTGCTTTCAAAATATAAAGATGGGTCAAGATTTTCTAGTTCACCACAAGGGTGAAGAGCATACTTCTACCATCCAAAGATTCCTACAACAAGATATTAAGTGCCTATGAAATGAAACAACTAGTATATGCCACACTCAAAACAAAAGCAATTAAACAAGCACTTGATTTGTCTCTTTTTTTTTTTTATGCTTTGGGCAGCCCTGCAAAAACTGTTAGTAGCCCTTATGCATGCATTTTTAAGCAAATAATCAAGCAATAGGAGCACCTACAAGCACCACTTGTTAGCCCTACAAGGGTTAGCACATCAAAAACCAAATGAAATCTAAAAATAAACTCTACCTAACCACATCAAGCTAATTAGATCAAAACTCGACAAGAAAAAGCTAATAAACAACTCTCTGCTAGGCACAGACAATAGTACAGTTACCAAAAATATTGTGTGATAGTTTCCAACATACGGGTGCAATAGTTTCCCCCTATGCGATAGTTCGCATTACCTGTAGGTGACAGAATACAGAATATTAGTGCGACATAATCTCTCATAGAGCACGATACTTTAACTGGTAAAGTATCGCACCAGTATAGGACAAATTATCACACGATACTAGTGAAGTATCGTATGATAATCTTCCAGAAAGAAGTAAAAATCTGCCAAAAATAGTAAGCTAAAAAGTGACGAAAAAAGTAAAGAAATGCATAAAAATGAAGGACAAAACAAGAGTGTTTTGCCCCATGGTGGGCACCAAAAATGTACACACTAAATAGTGCACTTCTCTAAGTCATTACTTCCAAGAGAATCCATGAAAGGGAAACCTTGAGAAAGTGACCTAGAGCTCCTTAGGCATGGAGTCACAAGATTGTTTGATGGTGCTCTTAGCTAGAGCTATTGAAGCATGCAACCTTCCTAGTAAACCACACAATGGGAGATTCAATGAGACAAGGGAAAGAATTCCAATATCCTCAAGAATGCTATGGAAATGAAAGATACAAGTATTACAAATCCTTGCTAATTAAGCTATGTGACCTAATCTAAAGCATAAAGGAAACCAAGCTAGATGCCATGAAAACTATGATGCAAGAAATGAAACTAGAATGCAAGAATGATCTCCAAAAGCTCCAAAGTCTCCAAGTAATCCTAAAGCATAAGGTTAGTATTCAAAAGATGGATCCTAAAATGAGAAGAGAGCTCTCCTTTTAAAGGAATTGAAAAGGAATGGACCATGGAGATTAAGAGGCAAAAGATTTAATCAAGGGTGGAGCATCAAAGAGGAGCAATCCATGTGCACAAATATCCTCCAATGGAAAAATAAGAGTTGATTTTTGTGTCCATATGAGACAGAAAAGCTTTTTCTTCTTTTTATAAAATAAGAATAATGAGCTTTATTTGTGCAACTTAGGATAAGAGGAAAAGTGGGGGCTTTTTATTTAATAAAAGGGGAGGAAATTCCTTTTAAATAAATAAAGACTTAGAATAAAATGGTTAGTCCAAGGCAAATAATCGAATATGATAAAATAGGATTTGATCAAGGAAATTGATATTATTGAAAAATGTTGATTTTTGAAAATATTGATTCAAGGATTTGATAAATTTTCGAATGGGGGCCCAAAGTCTAGGCGACCATTTTAGGGTGCATACAAATGCTAGTTTGTATTTAGTCCTTTGACTGGCCGCCTTTTGGGTCCCTTAATGGATACACTTTCCTTAAGGGAAAATCGCCCTTCTCTTTTTGATCCCTAAGGAAGATTTATTTCCCTTAGGAAAGATCATTATTTTCCAGATCCCTTATTGGATACACTTTCCTTAAGGATAAGTCCTTGATGGATTGAACTAGCATAACAGAACATGCTAGAAATTTCAATACCATATTTTGTGGCACGTTCTTTGTGTAGTTCATAATAAGACATAGAATATTAGTAGGCTAGGTAATCACACCTCTCTCTCTCTCTCTCTGTGTGTGTGTATATATATATATATATATAAGTACATATATACATATGTATACATATTAAATTATATATGTGTGTGTGTGGCTTTATGTTTTTAATGTTTAAAATTGTCATCAAGTTTTTAAACATTAAAAACACATAGCTCTGCATAGTATATGGGTTGACTTGGGTGGTGGGTTTTCTCCCAATCGGTCTCGCGTTTAACTCCTTCTAGGTTGACCTAGTTCTTGGGGCTAGCAAGTGCTTCAGGCACCTCCAATAGACTAGTCTCTCCTTGGCTCACCTCTCTTGTGACCACAACTTGGCAATTTGTAAGCCCAATGTAAGGTAGGGTGAGACGCTAGGCTAAGTTGTACGATGGGTGAATAAAATGATCTCTCTTAGGGATAGCAATGGGTTAACAAAAAAAACATAAAAAATATGTCATTTATTAAATATTAAAAATGTGATTTGTTTTTAAACATTAAAACTGAGATTTTGTTTTTAAATATTAAAAAAATGATTATATTTTTAAACATTACAAACATTATTGGGTTTTTAAATGTTTAAAAACCTGATCATGTTATTCTTAGGTAGTGGGCTTGGATAAAAACCCTAAGGCTTGAGAGATTCATTTCCCTCCATTTCCCACCTTTTTTATGTCTTTTTTTTCTTCCACACTAGTTTCTCAACTTCCTTATCATCAAGTTTTCACATCATCAATCAATTATTTGTAAAATTAGCACCATAATTTCACACATCTTCTAAGCTTACTAACCATATATTTTTTTCTATTTTGGACACTATTAACATATTAAAGTCTAATTTTCTTTACCAGTGTCTTCATAGTTCTCAGAGACATACGTGTACCATTTTCTTAATAATATTTGATCTACTTCACCAATTTTTAAAAAAATTTATTATTTTGATGCATATTATGTATCACACATGAACATGTACCTGATTTTTAGGATGTTGCCACTTCAAAAAATCATAAAATAAAATTCAATAATTTTTTTAAAAAAATAACATTTCTAGCTCTCACTCTTAACTATTGTTCTACCAAAGGGCTTTTCAAAATACTAAATCTAACTATATCTTTTTTGATGCGCACACCAAACACTATGCTATGTTTTCTTGAAAAAATCAAGAATATTTTTTTGCACGCAAAGGATTTGACCCTCTTAATCTTATCCATTTTTTTTTTAAATGGTAGTTTAGAAACTAGATTCAGATTACTACAATTTTTGTTCTATGCACATCTAAATTTGATTGCATGACCCTCAAATTTCTCTTCCAAGATCGGGCTTACCTATTTTTAGAAAAAAAGTGGCCACTTATACCCCCCTTTTTGCACACCATCATGGTGTACTTACCCTTTTGTTTAAGACTTAGCTACCACATCTATAACCAACCCTTGCATTCTTATATCTAGTTTTAACTATATCATTCTTGTGGACCTTATCCTTTATACATTCCTATGTTGACTATACACACTTTATTTTTCTCTGTCACTCTTTATATATTACTCATATTCCAATTACCTGTTCTACACTACCCAACCTTTTGATCACCCTCATAAATGACCTATAAGAGTAAAGACAAACTATATTAATAATTATTTGTTCTACACTAGCTAACCTTTTGATCACCCTCATAAATGACCAATAAGATATTAAAAACTATATTAATAATTTATAAAATTCTTCTAGAAATTATATAATCAATTATATAGGACATATTAGTTTTCCAATTGTATTTTTGGCACCTTGTTTAACAATGCATGGTGGTAAAGGAGATCGTTTGGCTCATATTTTTTTATTTCAATAAACCATGTTATGATTACATTTATGATGATTCCATAATTGCTCAATTATTTTTATAAAACTTGAATGATTGTAAATTTGGTTTTATGTATTACCTTATACTTCAATTCAATCTTTTGGAAATTTGGACAATACTTTTGTTGATAATTTTCAATACACACATTTATCATATTGTAAATAAGGTTCTAGTAAAACAATTAATGATTATGAGCTTAGATTATAAATAATTTCTAAGCTAATATGAGTTGAGAATTCCAAAAATCAAGATTAAAGTTTTATTAATAGTTTATTCCTCAACATCAAGGAAAAATTTATTTTCAATGCTTATAGTTCATTTTTAGAGTTATATATCATTATGGTTCTATATTGTAATAGAATATTTTCCCCCATATAGAATCTCCTAAACTTCTCTTAATCATCATAGGTTTCTATTAGAGATAATTTTAAAATGGGGTGATTTAGGTGTTAGGATTAAGTAATATTGAGAGGGGGGTGAATCTGTATTCAACACTTTATTCTGAACTTAAACCAATTGCAAATAAACCATATGAATTCTAAAATGAAAAGAACATAAAAACATAACACATAACTCATAAGACCATTATTTGTTTTCGAGGAAACCCTGGCTAAGGGAAAACCCCGATGGGGATGGTACCCACAACTATGCACTAAAATATAGAATCCTTGTTAGGAGATCTAGCCCTGTTAGGAGTTGAGTATTACATAGTACATTTCCTTGTTAGAGGAATAGAAACCATGTTAGGGGTATACAAAAACCATGTTAAAGGTGTGGTGAGCTTATAGCTCTTACAATCAAAATTGTGTTACAAAAGTGTTCTTCAATAGTGAAAAATACAAGCATCTACTATGCTTTGATAGTTCTACTTATGGTTCACATTAGCCTCTATCAATCACTGATCTTGCATCTACTATCAATTATCTCTAATATCCCAAATTCACATCCATCACATCATCACCTCTTTCACACTTATCGCTTCCATAAAACACTCTATACTTTAATTCTTCCATCTAGTTGGCTCTCAAATACAATATAAAACATAACAATTACTTATACAAATGATAAATGTAGAGTCAGAGATCTTGTATTACCAAAGTTTCAGCAATATACAACCTTAATCTGACTTAGCATGTTACCATTCCATCTAGCCTTCCCTTAATCATCGTGATAGTTCATATGCCCTTTTTCACTATTCCTTTGTCTTCGCATGCCTTCATAACACCGTAACTTACTGATATCAACATAAAAACACATGTGACCTTAACTAAAGGTCATACATATCCCAAAATGTCTTTCTCTAAGTTTGAAAGCTATAATATATCATATATCACCTTCTCTGACTGAAATAGTATTGCATTATACTATAAATCCGATTATGTACTTAGTCATTTTCATGACTGTGTCTCCAACACTTACACTCACTTCATGCGATCACTCAATCATATGTGTTTCCATAAATGACAACCCTCAAGTGATCCATAGTTTTCACAAAACATCACTTGCCAACAATCTCTCCCTTTGGCATTGATGGAAACACTTAGCAAAAAATGACTAAGTGTCAGAACACTATCTTGCTTGTACTTCTCTATATACATATTCTTTTTTTTTATTTACAATTTTCTCTTTCTCTTTTTCTCTCTCTTTTTTATTTTATTTTATTTACTTCTTCTCCTCTTCTCATTTTTTTCTTCTCTTCTTTTCCCCCTTTGACATCAATGGAAAAGGTACTTACAAAACTTCAAAATCTTAATCATATATGACTTAGTACTTACTCACTAGATTCAGAATGTCTTGGAAGGAGTCTTCCAAGTTCTTCACTTCATCATTCCATGAATTAATCATTAGTTCATTAACATGGATCAGTCCATTCAGTGCATAAGATGCAGTGTCTGCTTCCTCACCAGATTCAGAATGTCTTGGGAGGATTCTTCCAAGTTCTTCACTTCATCATTCCATGAATTAATCATTAGTTCATTGACATGGATCAGTCCATTCAGTGCATAAGATGTAGTGTCTTCTGCCTTCAACTCAGTGGGTACAAAGTTTGTCATTGATCCCTCAATCTTCTCCATCTCTGTGAGATGAGCTTCAAGAATTGATAACTTGGGAGTGATTAAAATCTTTAGCAAACCAAATCTCGCCACTACTCTCCCTTTCTCTGTATCCAAGACATTTACTTTGTCCAAAATCTTGGATGTCTTCTTATCCATTTCAAACATAGTTTGTGAAGAGGTTTCACAACTGTCCATTATGTTGTCTAATGTAGCCCTGTCCTTGGCTATAATGTCATCAACATTCTTAACATGTTTGATAGGATTTATGCAATAGCTATATACCTTTCTTCCTTATGCCACATAGCTTATGGATTTGATTTTAGTTTCTTCAGAATGCCCAAGTCCCATGAGATGGACTAGCAAACTTCCTTCAACTCATTCTAAGTATCTCTTCTTAGCCTTATCCTCTGTGATCTTCAACAGTAACTCAAAATGGTTGTCAAAGTTGTCTAGTGCCAAGTTCAAGTTCTCTGCATCATCCTTTCCTTGAAATGTAAGAGGTGTAAGGAGTATTTTATTTACAATCTCTACTGCCCTAGCAATCACCTTTACCTTGTTATCCCCTTTTTGTTCTGACCTTTCCTTTGCCTTAGCAAATCCCATGAAGGATAACCTCATGAGTTCATCCTCATCCATAATTTCTACATCAGTGCTCACTGGTTTGGCCATACTTGCCAACAATAGGGTGGATGAGGTATATGGTTCTTGCTTGATCTCAACTCTTATCTCTTCTTCTTTTTCTGCTCCTATCTCTTTTTCATGTTCTTCCTCTTGTTGTTTTTCTTCCTCTTGTTCTTTTTCTTCCTGATTTTCTTCTATTTGTTCTTCCTCTTTCTATCATTCCTCTTCTACTATCATCGTACTATCCAGATTTCCTTGAAATGGATCATTTACATCAAGTGAGGTGTCAAGTGTCATAGGCACACTAGAAACAAAGAAGTTTGGTTGCATGTCAACTTCGCTTGCTTTTATACTATCCTCAACAGTTTTAGAACTTTCTCCCATACCCAAGGATGTAGTCTTCGTGGCTTTGGGAGGTGAAGACTTCTCAAGCATTTCACTCATAAGAATTTGGTCTAATGCCTTTTGTGTGTCTTCTATTACCTCATCATACTTTCTTGCCATTATCTTCACAAGTCTAGCCTTCATTCTCAATAGAGGTTTGAGTTCCTTGATGATTCTTTCCCTCTCTTGTATGGAGACTACAGGAAACATATCTTCAATTGCTTTTTTTCTTATAGTCTCATCCTCTGAATATTCTAATTGTTTTCTTATTTCCAATTTTCTATACAATTCCTTAGGAATACTGCCTTCTATTTCTATTAAATTCTTCTTGTAGAATAACAAGTGCTCAATTACTATATCTTCAATTATAGATTGATTATCTGAATCATACCTCTCATAGTATCTATTCAGTGTCTACAAATTTCCATCTCTGATTATCCCCTTCTGTAATATCTTAATATTTGGTTTCGACAAATTCTCTATTTTCTTTTGTTCTACTTTTTCTTCTTTCTTCTCAGTTATCTTGTCCTCTTTCTTCTTTACTTCTACTTCTACCTTCTTTTTTTAGGCTGCTTGGTTTGTTTGATCTTGATGATCTCCTAGGAGTGCTTGCAAGTGCAACCTCTTGTGCAATCTTCTCAAGAGTGATTGATAAATCTATTACATTGGGAGCAAGAATTACTGTATTTTTTGCTTCCGAAGGAGGAGGTGCTTCAATTGCCATGCTGGAAGATCCTTCTGTCATCTTTTTCCTTACTTCCTTTAGTTGCTCCTTTTTAATTCTTGCCTTCACAGCTATGTCATCAACCATTTTCTCTATTTTTCTCTTCCTTGTTACCTTGTCCTATTCTTCTCTAACTTTTTTTGATTTTTCCTCATAGGTTCTCCATCTCTCTTCAGATGTATCAATTTATGATGCTAGCACATGCTCAATTTTCATTGTAAGAACCTCAAAACTAAACTCATACCCTATATGGTACCACCATTTCTTTTTAGGCTCAACTACTTTGAAACATACACAATCAGTTTCAACCATGAAATAGATTGTGTCCTTGTATTTCTCAACTAACTCCTAAAGAATCATGTATCTTCCCTTCATCTTGTTTGGATAGGAAAGATAAAGTACTGAGAGGGGAGGGGTGAATCAGTACCCTCAAATTTTTTTACTGAATAAACAATTTGCAATAGTAGTGTCTATCTGACCAACTAATTCCATTATTTGCAACATATATTCAAATAAATTGTAAATGTTAAATGCATGAAAACAAACAATAAACCATACATGAAATGTAATCACTTGACACAAGTATTTTGGTTATGCAAAAACCCTTGTTAGAAGGTAAAAACTGCAGTGGGGATGACACCCACAAAATCTTCACTACTGTACTAAATAAAGTATGTTGGGTAAGGCTACAAGTGTGATCACTTCTAGTGATCTTACCCTATTAGGAGTAACTTAAGATCGATTATATCTACCTGGTAAAAGGATTTTAGAAACACTAAGTAAGTGTGCACTTGATTAAGATATTTACAACAAACTGTTAATTCTACTCTGTTAAGAGATTTCAATCCTACTATGATGGTTAAAAGATAACAGAAAATATTTGTAATTGACAAATATGACATGTCTGAATCAGATCAATGAAATACCAATTCAATTTCACCTTGATGTGTATTATATTGTCCTCTGTTATGCTCAGTAGCCTTGTATGTTTTTGAATAAACTGAATACTAACTTTGATAACTGCTCTGTCATGTAAACCCTTGTCTGAATTCTGATGTCCTGTAAGTGACTACTTCTTCATGCACTCCTGGTCATGTCCTTCTCCTTACTTGTGTCAAAATGACATCAATTAAAGTTATATAGAAAATTTATTTGACCTAATTAGGTTTACAACATCTTAGAAAATCTAAGATCTATGGTGTACAAAAATAACCTAGATCTAACTATTACATAGGAATAATCACAACAATTAATGATTACATCCATAATAAATATGCCTCAATCTTGGTAAAATTTTTATAGATCTATGTAAACCATTTGCATAGATAAATATACCATTGTTGATTACTATGTCATTTCTTGAACAACTCGGTAAACACTGCATTCTCTATTCGGTGAATAACCTGATGCTTAATGTGTAGAATGCATGGTGTTCACTAACTCAGTGCTCTGTATACTATGATGCTTGGTAAACATACTTGGTTAAACCTGTATCCATTTAACTTTCAGTTCTACCTTGTGATTTCTTGGTATGAAGGCTTTGATAGTTCAATTGACTAGCTTCTATAGCTTCTTATTTCATCTTTTACCGACTGATCAATATAGATTACCGACTAATCTTATTTGATACTAATGAAAATACTTAATGCTCAAATAGAGATAACAATCTCCCCCTTTGGCATTAGTATCAAAACCAAAATGTATATGTGTTGATTCTCAAACCAAAATGTATATGTGTTGAATCTCAAAAAACTTCTAACTCAATATACACATATACCAAAATTTAATAACTCTTCTACAAAAACTCCCCCTTGGTGCATGCTCCCGGTATGTAGTGAAGTACATTGGCATATACATGATTTCCCCCTTTTTTAAATTAATGCCAAAACAAAATGTACTTACATCTTATCAAAAATATGTTGGTGGGTTTTTTTCAGTGAAGCCAAGAGGTTTTCCCATTCCTCTTTCAAGTTGGTGAGAGAAATGTGTCAAGACCGACTTGTGCATGCATATCAAATATGTTCTCCAAAATTGATATCTCTAGTGTAGCTACCAAGGCTTGTGCCTTCAAAATATGTCTCTCAATGATCTTGAGGTGAGGAAGCAGCTCAGCTTGTAGCTCGGTGACCTGGTCACTTATGATATCTTCTTGCTTCCTTAGATCTTCTCTTAACCGCCTTAATTCTTGCACTTTAAGAATATTCTTATGAAAATCATCTGGCTTGGTTAGAGAAGCATTTTCACTGGCTAAGATTTTTGCCTCTATCTTTTTAATCTTTTCACTGACCTCAATAGTGAATGTTTCCATAGTGCATAACTTAAACAAAATTTGCATTATTTTCTGAGTTATTAAGTGTAGCTCTATTATAACTTTAGAATGCTTTACCTTATTGATTGCCACTTCTTGGTTGATCTTCTCTGCTAATTTGAATTGTATTTTTGCCTCTTCCCTTTCCTCTATCCTTTTCTTAGCATCAACATCTGGGGAATCAATAAAACAAGTAAGAGATGTAAGTTGGTCCAAAATCGGTGTATCTTCATTTATTTGGACATCGGGAACAACCTGCTACCAAATGTCTCTTACATCCTCTAAGATCTTCTTACTCTTACTTTCCTTCATGAGTTTTTTTTGTGTTGCCTTTCTTGTACACATCTCTCCATACTTTCTTAATTCCTCAGGGTCTAATGTCCTTGGGTCACAATCTAGAATTATGATTACTTCATCCAAGGTAACTGGTCCTTTGCCATGTTTCCTCTTCTTCTTCTTAGACTCTTGTGGAGATAACTTAATGAATGGAACGAGACCTTTTACCTCTACATTTTTCTTGTCTAGCTCGGTTGACACTATTTCTTTCTTCTTCTTCTCCTTGGTGACCTAAGTCTCGGTCAATTGGGTTGGAGCCTCTGATGTAGTTTTGGTTTCGATGGTCTCTACAGGCTTATAATCTTCTTGTGCATGCGTGTCAGCCTCTTTCTCCTTAGGCTCATTTGAATCTTCAGTACCTTGATTATTTTTTCCTTGTTCCCCTGTTGTATCCTTTTGTTTCTCATGGATTAAGCCTTCAGGTTCCTTTTGAGTTATTATGTCAACTTCTTGAACTAATATAGGAAGGGCACCTAGTACAATACTTACTACTGGCTCGTTGGGGGTTTTTTCTTCTTGTTGAGCTCCAGCAATTGTGACATCCTCATCATCCTTGATGTCATCAGGGTCTCCATTAGTAATGTTCTCTATGTGTACATAATTTGGACCATCATCAATTCCCTATACAATCACCTTCTCCCAGGTGTATCCTGGTTTATTTCTAGGTACTCGGTGGCATCAATAGTATTAGGCACCTCAGTGTTTGATGGCTTAATGGGGTTCTTAACTTCCAGATCTGCATCATATGTATGGATTCCTTTACCTTTCCTCTTAGTCTTCCTCTTGGGGATTATGGCCAAATCCATCTTATCTGCCTCAGCTTGGGCTTGTAAAATAGAAGACCATATAAATTGACTACTCTCATCAATATCCGCCAGATTTTCATCAAGTATCTGTAGTGCTCGACTTTTCACTAGAAATCTCTTGGAATATGTCTTCATCAATTCCTCAATCTTAGAGACTGTCAATGTTGGCATTTCCATTACTAGGGACTATTCCCTCATTCTCTTTTTAGTGTTTAATGCATAAGTCCATCTAGTTGATATTCTGTCATATAGACTTTTTGGTAGATACTTTGAAAATTATATTGGTACCTTCTTGAACTTGATCATCATCTGTATTACTGCTTCTTCTATTTTTTTTATCCTCGGTTGACAAGTGTTCAAACCAATTTATTATAGGGTTGCCAAGACCTCCAATTTCTATTACGTCTTCTGCAACCTCATCAATTGAATGATTCTTATTCAAAAAAACCTTAAATTGAGCTATGTTATCTTCTTCATCATCAATATCATCTCTTCCTCTTATCAGTTTTCTTCTTTTCTTCGATGCCTTAGAGGTAGATTTAGTACCTCTTTTCTTCTGATAAGTCTTGGTCGATGTAGGCCTAGATATTTTAACAACTCCTCTCTTTAGTAGTGGTGAAGCTACAATGGTTGACCTTGTTCATGCCTAGTTTGCACTTCTGCCTGCTTCTTCTTAGGAGTGGGCTTAATCGGTATAGGTTCTATATCTTTGTCAGACTCAGTTGCCTAATCATCATGTGCTTTGTTAGTAAGAAGTAACTGACCTTCAGTTACAGCTTCAACCGGAATGTCCTTAAATGCTTCTACATCATCATCTCGAAACTTTTTCTTCAATTTATTTATCATTTTTATAGATGTCTTGGTTTCCTTCTCAATGACTAGATCCATTTTTATTCTTTGTTTAGCTTCCTCATAGGTTCCGAATCTAGAAGCTTTTGGATCCTTAGGCTCTTCCAGTAAATCCTTGATTGATCTAGAGGCTTGGTCAATATCAATTTTGTATCCCATTGGGGCTAACCACTTTGTTCTCAGTTCTACTGCCTTAATCATTGTGTAATCTGTATCCACCAGGAAACAAATGTCATGTTCATATTTTTCCACTAGTTGTCTCAGTATTCTAGTCCTTGTGTTCATCCTATCCTTGAATTTCTCAAAGTAAATATCCACCATGCTCACAAAATTATCAACCATACTCTTTATCAAATCAGTAATTTGAAGTGTCACAGGCTTGTCGGTAGTCTAGTCAACATTACCGACTAAAGGGAAAAAGTTTTTCACATAAAATAATATGCAAAGCAATAGAGATCCAAACTTGCATGTGTTGGATTTTTCTGACCAAATATTCTTCATATTCTCCTCAATTTGTCTCAACAACAACTCGACAAGATCCAACTGAAATCCCCTTTTCACCATTTTGAATGTAATGTTAACTGCTCCACATGACACACTGTTGGGTCTGCTTGATTGAAATATTTTATACCCAATTACATATGCACAAAACCTTGTCTTGGGATCTATGATTGTATTAACTTTCAATCCTCTATCATCCCATTCTACTCCAGTTTTTTTTTATAGCTTGGTTCTTGGTGCACTCCTCAGTGCTTTAACTTTGTCAGTTGTAGGGTAGCCTATCACCACATGTATGATATCCTTTGTTATTTTTATAGGCTCATCCAGCCAGAGTTTCCCATCATGGTAATGACTCAACACAATTCTTATCCATTCATTCTTGAAAACCTTCAAAAAATGTAGGGCATTTGTCAAACCCTTGACTCTTAAATGCTCGTGATCATTTTTTAATTTTCCATTAACACTTAGTGCTTAATAAGTAGAAATGATCTCAAAATCATAAATCTCTTTGATTTTGAATTGAATGTAAGAGCATATGTATTCAACTAGAAAAACCCTAGGCGGTATGCTTGAAAAAGCTCCAATTTTGTCAATCTATGAAGCACCTTCATGGTGAAGTTTGTACTTCAGCTCATTACATCTAGCAAAAACAATTAATCTTACTTCCTCCTCATCTACATTCTTAGATTGTTTAACCTTATATGCAGATACCATTGTTCTTTGTTTAGGGTTTCAGGAAATAAGAAATAAACAGCTCAGTGTGGATATCACTTACTCATAACAATGATGAAAGCACTCAAAATCCTTCAAATCTTTTCTCAAATGCTCTGAAAATATTTTTCTCAAATTCTCTCTGTAGACTCTTAGCTCTTCATGATCTCAGTGTGAAAAATAAGCTAAGTCCACCATGTATTTATAGTATTTTCAACTTCCCACTCAAAACCTTTTTGCAATAAATGCTTGACCTAACATGACTCGGTGACAACTATCACACTCAGTGTATACCATGAAATAACATAAGCTCAGTTAACACATGAAACTCCACTCGATTAATAGTGATACTTGGTTAACCTTGCTCATAGTTACAGACTAGTAACTTCTTGCTCAGTCTAGCATATACCGATTATAAACACTTAAAGCTCAAAACTTGTAAAACCATAGTGCATCTTGATTCATGTAGATTCGGTATGAGAACACTTAATATAGGGAGTTGTATGATAGATATAATCAGTTAGAATGATCAGTTCCACACATACCTTTTTAGCCTAGGTGGAGGTGGCGATGTCACCCAATCCAATGGGTGAGGTTTCATTGACTGCATTACTTGACTCAACATTATCTCTTGATGCTTTTCTCAACATAGTATTTCTTATCCTTGTAATATCTACAATTGTATTAGCATTCTCATAGATTTGTGTCTTTGGTGTTCGGTCTCTGCAATCTTTAGCAAAGTGATCGACTTTGAGATAGTTTAAACATGTCATACTAGTACTTGTCCAGCTACGGAATCTACCTCTCCAATTCTTCCTCATGTAGTTAGCTGTAATATGTCCATATCTTCCACATGTTGTATAGTTAACCCATGTATTATAATCCCAAGTATAAGCATTACCTTGTCTTCTCAGTTTATAAGTCTTTTTTTTTCCTTTCGGTGTCCAGACTTGCTTCATGTTTGTTTTACATTTTTGTGAAGTATGTCCATGCATGTTGCACGTGCAACAACTTTTCTCCATATAGGATTGGTTAGGAGTCCTATTCAACTTAGATCTTCACTCATGTTATTGATGTCCATACTTCTTGCTATTATAACAATGACCATTAAACTTAGGAGTGGTCTTAGGATTACATTTTCCTTTACTCTTGCAAACATTTGATGTGTGGCCTAGTTTACCACAATGATATCATGATAGCTTCTTAGGTTTTTAACTCTTGTAGGTGTTCACATGTTCAGCTTTCTTAGATGATTCTCATTTCTTAGTATAGCCTAATATAGTAGTACTTCCAAATCCTCTTTGACTGATCAAAAATTCATCAATTTTCTTGGAACTATCTTTAGTTTTCTTCATCATTTCATTATGTTGATGTTGCATCTTCACTTCATTCTTCAGTCTTTCATTTTCTTCTTTGAGTTCACCAATGTCTTCAAGTTTCCTTGTTAGCTCACTATTCACTTGGTTGATTTCCTGACTTACTACAACCATCTGATTAGATATCTCAAAGTGATGCTCGGTAAGTCTCGTTATCTCAGATTCCTTCTCTTGTAGTTTCTCAGTCATTTGTCTTCTGTCTTCAACAACTAAATTTCTCTCTTGTTCAGCCTATCTAGCATTATTCATCACATCAATCATTCTTACCATTTATGCTTCTTGACTGATCTGCAAGGCTTTAACTTGTTCACTTAGATGAAGATTTTTCTCAAATAAATCAAAAATTTATCCTTCAGATATGTCAAATATACTGCCTGAACTAACTATTACATAGGAATCATCACAAAAATTAATAATTACATCCATAATAAATATGCCTTCATCTTGGTAAAATGTTTATAGATCTGTGTAAACCATTTTCATAGATGAATGTGTCATTGTTGATTACTATGTCATTTCCTGAACAACTTGGTAAAGATTGCATTCTATGTTCGGTGAATAACTTGATGCTTGGTGTGTAGAATGCATGGTGTTCACTAACTTGGTGCTCAATATACTCTAATGCTTGGTAAACATACTCGGTTAAATCTTTATCTATTTAACTTTCGGTTGTGCCTTGTGATTTCTCGGTATGAAGGCTTTGATAGTTCAACCAACTAGCTTTTATAGCTTCGTATTTCATCTTTTACTGACTAATCTTATTTGATACTAATGACAACACTTAATGCTCAAATAGAGATAATACATCTTCCTTTGGAGAATCTTAGTCATTGAAAATAATTCTCCATCTACCTAGTCTTTGTTCTGTCTCCTAAGGCTCTCTGATATTTGTATACTAGTAGGTACACTATCCTTCTATTCTCTAGGGTGTATTCAAGGAAATTCATGCTAAATGTGGATGTACTTGTGGATCAGAAGTGAACCAAACCTGAATCCTTTTGACTTATCTTTCTTGATAATCCTCACATTCTGCAAGAATTATTGTGCTAGGATCTCGCTTGAGTATTCTTTATGTTTTCCTTGACCATTCTGTAGGCCATCATGATTACCCCTACTGATACAAAATTAGGTCTGCTATTGTAGTACAACTTAAATATCCTAGTAGCATTGTTACCAATCTCACATCTTGTTGAAATATGTCATTCACAGTCATCGTTCTCTTATCCCATTTAGAATGAGTTAGGGTCTCTACTTGTTTCTTGATATTTTTATTGGCTACAGGGAGGGCTCTAGTATTTTCCAGCCTAGTTATCTCATGAATCAATTGACTACATATATTTATAGGCTACTCTCCTATCTAGATGAACTAATCATGGATTCTACTTAGTATTACTTTGAACCATTTAGGTTCGCATAACTCATTTAGAAGGGTTAGCTTGATAATTGATTGATCTTCTAGATGTTTGAACTCTTATTTCATTTTTCCATCAGACTCTATCATTTCATTTATCTCCCTATAGGTCTCTACATCCCCTATGTTCTCATACTTATAGTGAATGTAAGCCCTAATGTCTTCAACATGTAACACACCGTATGGGGTTTACAAAAATGCTCCTTCTAGATCATCCTCACAAGATTTAAAAGGGTGCTTCTTAAATTTGTATCTTGGCCTATCAACTACATCATAGATCATAGGTGCATCCATAGCTTCTTGAAAGAGTTAGATGATCTAAATACCTTTAATACACCAAATTCTAGAACTTCTGCTTAAATCTATCACACAATGTGGTTGCTAGATGGTTGTAGTGCTTCTTAACTCTAATCTCCTTGGTCATTGATTATCAAATGGTGAGGAAATGATATGCTTTAAGGTCTTTTATCCATCACTGGTTGAGTAAGTGCATTTATCATAGTTAGCTCAAATTCGCACACTATCTAGTCAAACATAAATCTCGCAATCATAGGATATGAATCTCCAAGTGTTGTGATCATAGATATAGACTCCATAATGTTTGTATACACCATATCTAAGCTCTCATGAGCTTATTCCACATAATTAGGGGTTGGATATAATTTGTTATCTGCATCCAATGCTCCCCCTAAGGCCATGTGGCCTTCTACGTTGATGTAGTAATGTCAACATCATGCGAAGACACAATAGCCTCTAATGTCTCTCCTTAAACCAATTCCTTATTGAAATCTTTTACCTTCCATATATTCTCATCATCTTCATTTTCTGGTTTCTTGAAATGATTCTTAAACTCATCTATTTACTCATTAAGACTTTTACCACTATCACCAATATTCTTCTTTATAACCATAGGTGGTGGTCCTCTTCTATTGTTTATTCCATTATACCTGCAAAACTTCGCTATATGTCCTAGGTTATTGCATTTGAAACATGTAGGTGGTCTTATGTCCTGATTAACCTGCAACTTACAATACCTTGTAGTATGCCCAAGGTTATTTCATTTGTAGCATGTGATCTTCACTATTGATTCTTCTCTAATGTAATCTTATTTATTTCTAGACTAATCAGGTTTCCTACATTCTTCTTTCTTATGTCCATATGCATAACAGTTATAACAATAATCGGTAAAGGGTTTGAAAGGACCTTTACTTCTACAATCTATTTTCATGTGTCCAAGTTTATTGCATCCATAGCGTCTACCTTTGAAAGGTCTGATCTGATCTTTAGGTTCTTAAAAAGTGGATTTATCTTCAGTCTTCGCTTCATGTGATTCATCATGAGTCTTAGAACATTCTCCTTCATTGTATCCAATTCCACTCATGGCTCCTTTAGGTTTCTATTTCTCTCTCTATTCATCAATTTTATCAATTCTCATGTGTAACTTTTCAATCTACAATTTGGCTTGAGTGACTTCACCTTTTATGATTTGATTGTATTTCTCTAATTCTAGGCATTTTTCCTTGTAGTGATAAAGTTTTATCTTCATCTCTCCTATCTGAATGTTTGCTTCTTTTAGAGTCTCTTCAACTTTGTATCTTGCATCCTTTTCACGTTGAATCCTTTTAATCATCAGAAGATTAATTTGTTCTTTTTCATGCTCCAGCTTCTTTACTTGGTTTGATTTATCATTGTCTGAATCTTATTTGATCTTATCCACAAGGTCTTGTCTCTGAATTCTTAAAAGTTCAATCTGATCTTTTAGTTTCTTGATGAAACCTTATGCTCTTCTTAATTTGAATTTCAATTCACCATTCTCTTCTTTTTCTTTGTCCAGGTCCTCAAGTGTTGCTTCAAAGTTCTCTTGCAAACTTTCAAAATCCATTCTAATCTCCCTTAAGCTATTAGGCTTTCTCTCCAAGGGCCAATAGCTCTGATACCAATTTTTAGGATTAAGTAATACTGAGAGGGGGGTGAATCAGTATTACAACACTTTATTTTGAACTTAAACCAATTGCAAATGAACCATAAGAATGTTGAAATGAAAAGAACATAAACACATAACTCATAACACCATTATTTGTTTTTGAGGAAACCTTGGCCAAGGGAAACCCCGGTGGGGATGGTACCCACAACTATGCACTAAAATATAGAATCCCTGTTAGGAGATCTAGCCCTATGAGGAGTTGAGTATTACATAGTAAATTTCCTTGTTAGAGGAATAGAAACCCTGTCAGGGGTATACAAAAACCTTGTTAAAGGTGTGGTGAGCTTACAGCTCTTACAATCAAAATTCTGTTACAAAAGTGTTCTTCAATAGTGAACAATACAAGCATCTGCTATGCTTTGATAGTTCTAGTTATATTTCACATTAGCCTCTATCAATCATTGATCTTGCATCTGCTATTAGTTATCTCTAATATCCCAAATTTGCATCCATCACATCATCACCTCTTTCACACTTATCACTTCCATAAAACACTCTATACTTATATCAATTCTACCATCTAGTTAGCTCTCAAATAAAATATAAAACATAACAATTACTTATATAAATGATAAATGCAGAGTCGGCGATCTTTTATTACCAAAGTGTCATCAATATACAACCTTCATCTGACTTAGCATGTTACCATTCCATCTAGCCTTCCCTTAATCAACACGACTGTTCATATGCCCTATTTCACTGTTCCTTTGTCTTCGCATGCCTTCATAACAATGTAACTTACTGATATCAATATCAAAACACATATGACCTTAACTAAAGGTCATACATATCCCAAAATGTCTTCCTCTAAGTTCTCAAGCCATAATATATCATATATCACCTTCCCTGACTGAAGCAATACTGCATTATACTATAAATCCAATTAGGTACTTAGTCATTTTCATGATTGTGTCTCCAACACTTACACTCACTTCATGCGATCACTCAATCATATGTGTTGTGATAAATGACAACCCTCAAGTGATCCATAGTTTTCTCAAAACATCACTTGCCAACATTAGGAGGATTCAAGAATAATAGCAACACTATCAAGTACTCTCATGTTAATACTATAAAACTAAAAGAAAAATTGCACAAAGCTCACTATATATTGGTGAATTATTCACGTATAATGTTACAACAATTAATTATTCCTCACCTCTCATATATATCAACTTAGAAAGTTAATTTTGTTGTTATTATTATTATTATTATTATTATTATTATTATTATTATTATTATTATTTTTATTATTATTATTCTTGACCACATGGTACATTGTGAGGAAGTTTATAACACTCAATGTGACTAAAAAATATATTATGTAACACCAATCATTTTCCCATGCATTAAATTGATCATTATAATCAACTAGAAATGGATAATAAGGAAATTCTCAATGACATCGATAACATTGATATTTTTTTTTATTAATAAATCCAAGGATGTACCTATCACATCTTGTATCATTATGCCAATAGAAGATATAAAAAATTATAACAATCACTTAGAAAGGTTATACACAAGTGAGTCTTAATGGAAACTCGTGTAGTGATATGATGACTGCCCTTACATCTCCAATTAAAATTAAATATAAATAAAAGGTATGTAAAAAGAATCAAAATTAAATGAAATTCCCAAAGGATAGTATTTAGCTATTCAAGATTGTGGTCATGATAAAAGTACTAACAAAGAAACACTTGTAAAAATATATGGATAAAATATAATACATAAGACAAATGATAATATGTTAGTCTACCTCTACAAGGATAACATCAATTTTTTTATAGATTTATTCAATGTTTTTATTCATAGAGAGACACCTCATAATCATACATTATCACCATCACAACTAGTGTATCATGACATCATATAGGAAAGTTCCATGGACACATTGATTCTTATGACACACTCTAAAATTATTGAGATTGATTCATTACCTAAGGACACTAAAATTATCAGTTATCCTCTTCTTTACTTTTATCAATTTTTTGTTTACAACATATTATATATATATAATACATGTGTTCTTGTTCCTTCACCACTTTCACTTGATATTCCTATTTAGTAGGAAAGGTATTATTTTATTTTTTGTAGAATCTTCATATTAAAATTAACACATCATCATTGGTTGATCATTTCTTCAATGATTAATTCAATACAATCATAATTTTGTTAAAGAGGTTGAGATTAATTGTTTGAAATATTCAGTTTTGATTATGGAGACCCAAGCTCAATTACCCATATGGACATCTAATGTTGAATGATAAGTTGTGACACTTGGTCTTCTATAGGTTATTTCTATCTTTTTTCTCTTAAAGAGCTTGTATTGGTTTAATGTTGATGTTCATATGAGAAAGATATTTGTAAGCTAATTCAATTAAAAAATACAATCATAATTTTTTAATTAATTATCTCATTCCTACATTCTTATTAACTAAATAAACTATTCATGTGCACTTATTCCTAGCTTTAATCATTTGATTGTCTTCTTCCTATAGTTCATATTAGATAAACAAATCCACTAATTTATTTACCTAAGTCTGTATCTGTTAGGAATAGTCCCAAGCAATAATTGAGAGGGGGGGGGGGGGGGGGGGGGGGTGAATCGGTTATCTACAAGTTCTTTATCCAATTAAGTATACTTAAACATAAAGCATAAACACAATGAAAGAACACTTGAACACAACACAATATCTTGGTTATGGGGAAACCCAAATAGGTAAAAACCCTGGTGGGAATTGACACCCACTAATATTCTTCACTAGTGTATTATGATCCTTGTTAGAAGATCATTAATCCTGTTAGGAGTTTCTTTACAATATATTTAGTATAGTAGACCTGGTCAAGGGTCAGACCCTGTTAGGAGTCTTTTACAATTGTCCCTGTTAGGGGAGAGGATGCACTGTCCAAGAGCTCACTGCTCAAAGGGGAAAAGGCTACAACCTTTTGAATAATAGATACACACTATATCTGGATCTTGGTGAACTGCGCTTAGACCTGCTGTTTGGATCAATTCCAATGAATAGCACAAACACTTTACTTGGTCACATAGACCTTCCTATGATGGTTCAACACTTTGCACACTCTACTCTGCTCTGCTTAATCAACCATGAACCACACTCAAGAAATCACAAATGACTGCCTATAAATATCTTTCCTCTAAATGATAATATCAAGTCAGCTTGTTAGAACCACCTTTAAATCATATTAGAGAAACCATAACAAACTCCAATAAAAATTATGTCAGCTCTACTATGCACGCAACACATTCTGGGACCTATCTAATAAGATAATTGTAGATGCACACTACACACTGTTGGCTCTACCAAAACAATTGTATCTTTCTCCTCAAGCTAAATTACTTCATGCGCTCTTAATAGAAAATCAATAACTCTTCTATAAGCTTAACTCCAAGGGCTCATACCCAAAAGATAGGTGCAACTCCATAACCAATATAATCTCTATCAGCTCTCCTGAACAAACACATAAAATTGCTACTGGTGAATAGTGACTGCATAACTTCACTTCTACTAAATATCAGACTATGCATCCATGACTAAAACATCACTAACATATCTTCAACATGTATCCAAGTGCACAAGGCTCCATGATAACTGTACAGACAACCATACACAGAATAATGTTTGTTACTCTTTCAAGAACACTACTGACACCAGCTGCTATATAACTGTCTGTACTAATAGTTAACCTCTGCACCCATGATATCATGCTGACATCATGTCCATGATACATATACTAAAATCTTACTGCATAAGACTTTCACACATGCTACTTTCCATATGTTTTCATCAATGACAAACATATAGTTAGTACTGGCTTGCTGGCAAATCTCCAACAATCTCCCCCTTTGGCATTGATGGAAACATGTAGAATGAAAAACCACCACCAACCCAAATGAACATTTCTTTTATAACATTCTCCATTTCCTCAACTGTACTGATGTCATAACTAAATACTGCTCCCCCTTAGTATATTACTCCTCCTTTTTACTTCTATTTTTCATGACTCTATATATTACTCCCCCTTTGACATCAATGGAAAAGGGTGCCATATATTTTAAGCACCGATACTACTCCTGAGGTAGAGTAGTCAACCTTCCATTAGTCCCTAATTGCTGATACCTTTCCTTCTTTCTTCTAAGTAAAATCAGGGAAGGGAATTACTCCCAACTTTTGAGTAACCAAGCAAAATACCTTCATCACTTCTTGCATCAAACTTGCCTACTGCTTCATCCCTCTTGATGTAGCACTTGCTTCCAAAGATTCTAAAGTATTTTACTATGAGAACATTACCAAACCATAGCTTATATGGTGTTTTGTAAGCGCCTAGCCTCAACTGAATTCTATTTATGGTGTAGACTGTTGTATTGACTGCATCTCTCCAATAGGTGTGTGTAACTTTTCCTTCTATCATGATGGTGCATGTTGTATCAAGAATGATCCTATTCCTTCTCTCTGCAATTCTATTATGCTGAGGGGTTCTAGGTGCACTTAACTGTCTCTTTATGCCATGTTCTTTGCAGTACTCATGGAATCTATCAGAGGTGAATTCTCCTCCTCTATTTGATCCCAACCATTTAGCCGAGATTCATTCTCAACCTTAGCTTTGAATATTTTGAACTTTTCAAATGCTTCTGACTTATATTTCAAGAATGCAACCCACATCATCCTAGTATAATCATCAACAAACAAAATGAAATACCTTTCACCATAGCATGATCTTGTTTGAGTTGGACCACATAGGTCTGTATGAATCAGATCCAACTTATTCTCTGCTGAATTTTTCTTGCTCCTAAATGAATTTCTCACATGGTTTCCCATCACACATTCCCTGCAGATAGTATCAACTAGCTTTCCTATGGTAGGTAGATGTCTTACTACTTTTACATTTCTTATCTTTACTATGTTATCAAAATTGATATGACATAGTCTTTTATGCCACAACCAACTATCATCAACTTTAGCAACAAAACAACTTGCTTCGAAATTGAGTTAGAAAACATTACCTCTTGTCTTTGAGCCTGATGCAATCATAACACCATCCTTTTTGTTAATGATGCATTTGTCATCTTTAAATACCAACTAATAGCCTTTTCCAAGTAATTGTCCAACACTGAGAAGGTTATGTTTCAAACCATCAACATAAAGAACATCATCAGTACTATTCTTTCCATCCAAGGTGATGGATCCTCTACCAACTATTGGTTTAGGAGTGTTGTCTCCAAATCTAACCATCCTACCATTGTATTTTTCTAGATGAACATACCTACCTTTATCACCTGTCATGTGATGTGAACAACCACTATCTATGATCCAGTCTATCCTTATATCAGCTTGTGAAATCAATGCTAGCTCTTGATTCTCTTTCTTATCTTCATGAACTATCTTATTATTCATTTTTTCTATAATAGTAATGAATCCAATTTCTTCTTCACCTGATTCATCATCTGAAACTCCATCTCTAGCATAGTAGCATTCCTTAGAGTACTTAGGCTTGTAATCCTTTTTGAACTTTCTAGCCCTAGTAGGACACTTAGATGCAAAGTGACTGATCTTATTACATGAAAAGCACTTAAATGGTAATTGACCCTCATATTTTCCTTTTCCTTTCTTTTCTCTTTTGGAAATCATAGCAATGAAATCATCTAGAGTTTTCTCTTCATCATCATCATCAAAATTACCAGAAGTGTTTGCAGATTTCTTATCATGAATGGTTGCTTTGAAGGCTATCTCACTCTTTGGTTCTATCTTCAATCTTGAAATCTCAAAAGCTGAGATTTTGCTGATCAAGGTCTCTCTCTTGAAATTAGATGTAAGATGCATGGTCTCATCAAGGATGTTGATCTTTCTTTCATATTTAGGAGTGAGAGTAGTCATTAACTTGTCCATAATGCCCTCCTCTGATATCTCTCCACCATTGTTTTTGATTCTAGCAACTGCTTCATTGATCCTTTGATTGTAAGCTCTGATATTTTCTTTAGGAAGCATCTCTAATGCATTGTATCTTTTCTTCCATGTCTTTCTGCACACATCCTTTGCTTATTTGTCTCCTTCAAATATGTCTTCTAGGTGCTTCCATATTTTATGGGTTGTATCTACCTTTTTTATTTCTAAAAACTCAACATCAGATAGGGCGCTGATAAGAGATTCTTTAGCTATAGCATTTTGATGAAACAATTCATTTTTCCTATCAGTAGCATCATCCTTTGCAAGGTCTTCTTAGGTAGGAATCTTGGCTCCTTTGATAGTTACATCAAAAAATTCAAAAGCAATGCACTGAAAATGGGTCACCATCTTGTTCTTCCAATCAAGATAATTCTCTCCATCAAAGTTAGGACTTTCTTTCCTGAAGTATGCCATCTAATCAACCTCAAGCTGTTAAAATTTCTCTCCTAGGCACTTGGCTCTGATACCAATTGTTAGGAATAGTTCCAAGAGATAACTAAGAGGGGGGGGGGTGAATCAGTTATCTACAAGTTTCAATTGTTTATCCAATTAAGTATACTTAAACATAAAGCATAAATACAATGAAAGAACACTTGAACACAACACAATATTTTGGTTACAGGGAAACCCAAATAGGTAAAAACCCTAGTGGGAATTGACACCCACTAATATTCTGTAGTAGTGTATTATGATCCTTGTTAGAAGATCCTTAATCCTGTTAGGAGTTTCTTTATAATATATTTAGTACAGTAGACCTGGTCAAGGGTCAGACCCTGTTAGGAGTCTTTTACAATTATCCCTGTTAGGGGAGAGGATGCACTGTCTAAGAGCTCACTGCTCAAAGGGGTGAAGGCTACAACCTTTTGAATAATAGATACACACTATATTTGGATCTTGGTGAGCTGCGCTTAGACCTGGAGTTTGGATTAGTTCCAATTAATAGCACAAACACTTTACTTGGTCACATAGACCTTCTTCTGATGGTTCAACACTTTGCACACTCTATTCTGCTCTACTTAATCAACCATGAGCCACACTCAAGTAATCGCAAATGACTGCCTATAAATATATTTCCTCTAAATGATATAATCAAGTCAGCCTATTAGAACCACCTTGAAATCATATTAGAGAAACAATTAAAAACTCTAATAAACATTATGTTGGCTCTACTATGCATGCAACACATTCTGGGACCTATCTAATAAGATAATCATAGACGCACGCTACACATTGTCGGCTCTACCAAAACAACTGTATCTTTCTCCTCAAGTTAAATTACTTCATGTGCTCTTAAGAGAACATCAATAACTCTTCTCGAAGCTTAACTCCAAGGGCGCATACTTAAAAGATAGGTGCAACTCCAAAACCAATATAATCTCTGTCGGCTCTCCTGAACAAACATAGGAAACTACTACTGGTGAATAGTGACTGCATAACTTCACTTCTACTGAATATCAGACTATGCATCCATGACTTAAACATCACTAACATGTCTTCAACATATATCCAAGTGTGCAAGGATCCATGATAATTGTACGGACAACCATACACAAAACACTGTCTATTACTTTGTCAAGAACACTGCTGACACCAGCTGCTATATAACTGTCTATACTAACAGTTAACCTTTGTGCCCATGATATCATGTTGATATCATGTCCATGCTACATATACTCAAATCTTACTACATAAGACTTCCATGCATGCTACTTTCCATATGTTGTCATCAATGACAAACATACAGTTAGTACTGGTTTGCCGACAAATCTCCAATAGTATCCCTTTCCTACAAATGTTAATTAATATTTTATTTATTTGAATTTCCTCTTTTCTTACATTCTACATTGAGTGGATTGATCTAGTTAGCCCCTTACTCCTCCCCCCACCCTTGCACAATCCAATACTAGTTAACCCTCATCAAATCCTCGAAATTCCCCAATGTGTACAAAGGAATGACTTCATATACATGAGACATGGGATTTTTAAATGTGATATGGCCTTAGTTCCATCTTACATGGGTTAAGTCCTTACCCATAATTCCTCCAAGGATAACTCCAACTATCACCATCTTCTCAATCCACCTCCTTGTTCCACTTGGTATAATCTCCTTTCTTGAGGAAAATCAAGCTATATCTACCTTTAAATCAGTGATAACTTTAGTGGTGAATATTCTCTAATTGGAAAATATTTTGTATTCACAATTTTAAAATTGGTGAATAAGTGAGACCAAATGAGGTGGTTGGATTGTTGGCATAACTGATGCAAAGATAATTTGAGTATCCTATGGTATGATTTTGATGCATATTTGATGATAAGTTGATCATTTATGGTGTTTTCATTGATGTCAACTTAGTTTTTGTTCGTTGACAGTGTGTCAGTTATGATGATGTATGTTCAAAAGGTTGGATCCAGAGCTATGGTAAGAGTTGGAGTGTGTGATCATAATAAAAGACAAATTGATGTCTCTAGATGTTGTATCTATGATCACATAGGTTTATCATATGTATGTTGTGGCTTATGATCGATTGAAGGTTGACAGGTCAACATGAAGAATAAGATGTAGCCAAGGAGGAATGATTTGATGATTGTGTCTAATAGGTTTGGATTCAGGTGTTGGAGTTTAGGATATGTTATCTTGACTATGTTATGGGGTTTTTATTATGACCACATCATGATTGGTGACCAGAAGATAGACTTTCAATAGATAGAAGATCACTCAGTGAAAAGTAATAGAATTTCTTAAAACAATCAGTCAGATCCTCAATTATTGATGTTGTATCCTATTATGGTAAGTGGTTATGTGTTCTAGGTATTGCAGTGATGTGGAATATGGACATGGAATGATGAGTTGGAATTTTCATGATTGTTTGATCAAATTTCTTGAAGTTATGCAAGAACATTGAAAAGTGTGTTGTGGTTTGACTTTTCTTTGTCAAATCAATGTGTGGTTTGAATTGGCGATCGGAAACATTTTATTATCGATGGATTTGGTTTTGGTTATAATTTTTTGTGGATATGAGATGAAATTAAAATATAATTAGGTCTATTTTTCAACCTTAAGTTGTAAAACAATTTATATATCATTTTGATGAATCATGACAAGTGTGTGTGGAAGAGAAAGATTATGAATGGAGTTATGTGATTATAGGGTTTGGATGTTTTGTATGTGAATTAGAGATTGAGCTTGAATTGGATCTATACTACTAGAGGAGGAGTGTGTTATTTTATCATATCACTTTCACTTGTTGATTCCTAACAGTTTCATCAAGATTAAATCCCTTAATCAGGTAGACCCTAGCAGGTTCAATTTTTAAATCCTTTAACTAGGTGACTCTTTAATTAGGGTTTGAAATCTCTTAAAAGGGTTACTCCTAATAGGGTATAGCTCCTAAAAGGGCTAGAGGTAAATCCCTTAGTCAGGTGGCTCATAATAGGGTATTGGTCTTAAAAATGCATTTGTAAGCTCCTAACAAGGCTAAGCTCTTAACCAGACATACTTTAGAAGAGTGCATAATTATTTGTGGGTGTCATCTCCACATGTCATTTTTCCCAATTGGGTATCCACAAGAAAAATATTGGTGTTATTGTGTTGCATGGTTGTGGATTTTTATCTTCAATGGTTTGTTTATTCATGTAATGGATGTTAATTGATGAAAGTTGTTGAATGGTTTATGAAACGTTTAATTTGTTATATTATTGATTAACCCCCCCCCCCCCCCCCTCTCAGTAATATTGGACCTGATAATACTAAAAAATGGTATCAAAGCTTTGGTCCTCTTTGTGGTAATCCTAATATCTTGAGGAAAATATCACAATGATGAGGAAGGAACCTCCTAAGTACACTAAAGAAAAGTACTTGGTATGGAGTGATAGAATGAAGTTATATCTAAAATGTATGGGATTACAATACTATATTCATGTCACTTGCAAGTATACCACTCCTTCTAGAACTCTCAATGCATATCAAATGAAGGAACATTATGAGAATACTCAAGAACAAGAAGCTAATGTAAGTACCTTATTTGATATTGAATATGTTGATGTCTATGGACTTGATTTTTCCTATGATGTTTATGGGAAATTTTGAAGCTAATCTATGGTGGAGATATTAATTTTCAAAAAGCTAAGGAAGACAGTCTCAGAGGTAAGTATGATGACATGAAGATGGAAAAAGGAGAGAACATTGTAGAATATGGTCAAAGAATAAAAAAAGTTGTTGGTGCTATCAAAGGTGCTGGTGGAACTATTGAGGAAGATGATGTGGTAATTAAAATGGTGATAACTTTACTTCCTGCTTATACCGTTAGAGTGTCTGCTATAAATGAGCTGAGAACTTTTGACAATGTTATTGTAGATGGATTAATCATTAATATTACTACATTTGAGTTAAATAACTTTGATAAAAGTATTCCAAGAGTTGAGGTAGCTTTCAAGGCATCGATGTCTAATGTATAGGTAAGGAAAGGTAAAGAATTAATTCATGATTCCGATTGCATGTCAAGTTCTGCGAGGGAACTTGAAGCTATATTGGAAGATGAAAGGAAATATGAAGAGCTTGAAGCACTACTAGCAAAGAGATTTCCTAGAGGGACTAGTAAGTAAAAAGATAAACTACCACTAAAATGTTTTTCATGTAATAAGATTGGGCATATTGGAGCTAGATATCCTAATGGTGAATAAAAGGACAAGTTTAGAAAGTTTAAGGGAAAAGGAAAGAAGAAATGCCATGTTGCAATTGATGAAGGAGTTGTTGATGAAGAATCATAAGATAATGAGGAAGAGGAGATTCTATTTGTTGCAATCAAAGAAGATCCATCTGAAGGTGAAAATTTTGGAATCATTTGTCATTGTACCAAAAGCTCGAACTATCAATGCCTGATAAAAATGCTAGATTTAACTCGATCCATAGGAGGTGGTTAAGCCATGTCACAAATACCCAAGGAGGTGCTGACCACCAAGTCAACAATCTCCCCCTCAACACCGACTAAGCCTTGAACATTCAATGAAGGGAGACTCGAACTCATGACCCAAGGATCTAATACAAATTGTTAGAATCATTTTTCATTGCACCAAAAGATCAAATTGTCAATGCCTATTAAAAATGCCATATTTAACCCAATCCACAGGAGGTTGTTAAGCCATGTCATGAATCTCCAGGCAGGTGATGACCACCAAGTCAATAGAAAAGGCATTGGTTTCTCATATGGGACATAATGATGAATGGATTATAGACACCGGGTGCTCACATCACATGACTAGTGACAAGAGTAAGCTCATTAAGTTTGATGAGTTTGATGGTGGTGTAGTAAGGTTTAGAAATAATACACCTTGTTTGGTTAAAGGAAAATGAATTATTACTTTGAATGGTAAGAGTAACATAGATGTTATTTATCTTTTTAATGGTCTAACATATAATTTTTTGAGTGTGGGTCAGCTAATGATAAAGGTTACGAATTGGAATTTAAAGGAGGTATGTGCAGAATAATTGGAAGATTGGGTGATGAGATTGTTATTGGTAGGAAAACTAGAGACAATTTATTCCATTTGAATAATAATGTGAACACTTGTTTAGTTGAAAGGGTTGAAGATAGTTGGCTATGAAATAGAAGGTTTTGTCATGTAAATTTTGATAGTTTAATCAAAGTGAGTAAGACAAATACAGTTAGGGGATTTCCACAATTAGTCAAGCCAAATAATATGATGTGTAAAGAATGAGTGTTTCAATAAGAGAACTAACAAAATGATTAAGAGTGAAAATGTAAAGGTGGACAAATACCCTGAGAAATATGGTGATTCAAGAAATATGATCGGGAGATTGTGTATATTGAACCATAATTGCATGAACCAAAAAAATAGAACAATGTGGAAGAAGTGATTCAACAGGAAAAAGAAGAAGCTCCTAGACCTGAACCGACGATACCTATGTATGTGAAGATGAATCACTTTGTTGATTAGATTATAGGTGATAAGAATACATGTGTTCTGACTAGAAGAAAGATCAAAGAAAGTACTTGTTTTATTTCAAAGTATGAGCCTAAAATAGTGAAGGAAGAAATCAAGGATGAAGATTGGGTAAAAGATATGGAGGAAGAACTTGATCAAATTGAGAAGACTAATACATGGACACTCATTCCTAGACCTATAGATAAAACTATGATTGGTACCAACTAGGTTTTCAAGAACAATTTGAATGAAGATGGAGATGTGGTCATAAATAAGGCAAGGCTTGTGTGTAAGGACTATGCACAAGAAGATAGACTAGACTATGGAGAGACTGTTGCTCCTGTGGAAAGATTGGCAGTAAGAAATCTACTTGCTTATGTTGCTTATGAAAAGTACATTTTTTTCAAATGGATGTCAAGCCAACTTTATTGAATGCAATTCTTGAAGAAGAGGTCTATATAAAACAACCTGATGGTTTTGCATTGACAAATGACAAGGAAATGGTATGTAAGCTACAAAAGGAACTATATGGAATAAAACAAGCACAAGGGGCATGGTATGAAAGTTTACATTCTTATCTTATTGAAATTAGTTTTAATAGAACAAGTGATGATAATAATGTGTACCTAAAAGTTGAAGGAGATAAGTCATTGAGATCAGAAGTGTTTATTAATGATATAATATTTGGAGGAAATGATGAGACGAGTTTGAAATTTGCTAAAAAGATGGAGTTTTAAATGTTAATGATTGGGGAGATCAAATTATTTTTTAGATTGTAGGTTTCACAACTAAAGAATGGTAACTTAACCAGTAACTATTTTTTGTGACAATACTAGTGCAATAAATATTTCCAAGAAGCTAGCAATGCATTCTAAGACTAAGAACATTACAATTAAGTATCACTTTCTGAGATAAAAAGTGTAGGAGAAGGTAAAGTTGGAATATGTACCAACAAAGGAGAAGATAACATATATCTTCACAAAGCCACTACCTAAGGATACTTTTGAGTACCTTAGAGGTAAGATAGGGCTTGTGCCCCTACCTGAATAGAACTAAGATGTTATTGATGTGTCAATCCAGTGGATTCATTGCAATATCTTTCATGGTGCATTGATTTTTAGGGGACTACTCCTTAGGGGGAGAATTTAGAAAGAGATGAAGATAGTTGTAGTAGATGAAGATTTGGGCATATTGTATCTTTGGAATTGTTGTCAAAGGTGGAGAAGAATTAGCAAAGGGAAAGAGAAACTATGATAGTCAAAGGAGGATAAGAACTAGAGATTAGGAATAAAAAAATACAAATGTGTATTAGCTAAGGGGGTGGCATTTATTTACTTCATATTGTGGGTGTTTCCATCAATGCCAAAGGGGAAGATTGTTGGCATGACTAATGTAGAGATAAGTTGACTATGCTATGATATGATTTTGATGCAAATATAATGATAGGTTGATAAGTTATGAAGTTTTCATTGATGACAATGTAGTGTTTGTTGGTTGACAATGTTCTTGTTATGTTGATGTATGTTCAAAAGGTTGTATCTAGAGCTATGTTAGGAGTTGCAGTGTACGATCGTAATGGAAGACTAAGTGATGTCTCTAGATGTTGTATCTATGACTGCATACATTTATCATATGTATGTTGTGACTTGTGATTGATTGAAGGTTGATAGGTCAACTAAAAGAATAGGATGTAGCCAAGGAGGAATGATTTGATGATTGTGTCTAATAGGTTTGGATTCAGGTGTTGTGGTTCATGATATGTTATCTTGGCTATGTTATGGGGTTGTTGTTGCAACCACATCATGATTGGTGACCAGAAGATAGATTTTCAATGGACAAAAGATCACTCAGTGAAAAGTAAAATAAGTTCTTCGAGAAATTAGTTAGATCCTCAACGGGTGATGTTTTACTATGTTGTAGAAAGTGGTTATGTATTACAAGGATCATAGTGATGTGACATATGGATGTGGAATAATAAGTTGTTATTTTTATGATCGTTATGATCAAATTTCTTGAAGTTGTGTAAGAACATTGAAAAGTGTGATGTGGTTTAAATTTTCTTTGTTAAATCGATGTGTGGTTTGAATTGGTGATTGGATGGATCTTGTTATTGATGGATTTGGTTTTGGTAATACATTTTGGTGGATTTGAGATGAAATTCAAATGTAATTAGGGATATTTTTCTACCTTAAGTTGTAAAACATTTTATATATCATTTTGACGAATCATGAAAAGTGTGTATGGAAGAGAAAGATCATGAATGCAACTGTACAATTGTAGGGTTGGGATGTTCTGCATGTGAAGCATAGATTGAGCTTGAACTAGATATTTACTAGCAGTGGAGGAGTTCTATTTTCTCAAATCACTTTCACTTGTTTATTCCTAATATTTTCATCAAGATGAAATCCCTTAACTGGGTAGATCCTAATAGGTCAGATTTATAAATCATTTAACTAGGTGACTCTTTAATTATGGTTTTAAATCTCTTAATAGGGTTAGTCCTAATAGGGTAAATCTCCTAACAGGGCTAGAGATAAACCCTTAACCAAGTGGCTCTGAATAGGGTCTTGATCTTAATCGGGCATTTGTAAGCTCCTAATAGGGCTAAGCTCTTAATTGGGTGTACTTCAGAAGAGTGCAAAATTATTTGTGTGTTCCATCCCCACACATAATTTTTCCAAGTTGGATTTCCACAAGAACAATATTGGTGTTATTCTGTTGCATGGTTGTAGATGTTTATCTTAATCGGTTTGTTTATTCATACAATGGATGTTAATTGATGCAAGTTGTTGAATGGTTTATGAAAATTTTAATTTGTTAGATTATTGATTCACCCCCTCCCTCCCCCCCCTCTCAATAATCTTGGACCTGATAATACTAACACAGATCACCCCGACTTTATAAATTTTTGGTCAAATGCAATTCAATTCGCCATCATTTTTATTAAATAATATCATCTATTTAAGGATTTCACCAATAGAATCTATGCTTTCCAAATGATTTATTGAATATTTTTGCCTATAATTTCAGAAGTGTGTCTTAATTGATGACCATATTTACCAATATGTGGTCAACATTTAAGGTTAGAGCATGAGTTAAGTACATAGATTTTAGATGTCTCTATTCTAGAGACTTTCTATGAAATTTTGTGTCCTTTAAAACTTTGGCTTGAAATAGATTTGACATGTGTCTCTATACTAGAGACTTTCTATGGAACTTTGTGTCCTTAAAAACTTTGGCCTCAAATAGAATTTATGTCATTGATCTAGGATCATCCAATAATTACAAAAAAAAGGTTAGTGTATTGTAGCCAATAGAAAAATAACTCACCATGCCTTAATAAAATAATAAAAAGTCATTTTTGGCTTTGTGGGGTGTTGCCCCTTGACCCCTCCCTGTACACACCAAGGGCGTTGCCCCCAAACCCCTATTGAATAATTTGGGGGGAAATTGCACCAATAAAAGTGGGGAAAATTTAACCTTCGAGTTTGATAATTGATTAGTCTCTATATAAAAACAATGGTGAAATAATGGTTGCTAGGTATGTGTGCATGTGGCCGTAATTTTCTTCAATAATAAAAGATTTGATAAGAGCTCATAGAATTTTCATAAGATAGAAAAAAAATCACCAGTACAAGTTAATATTTTTTCCTTTCAAATTAAAATATTTTTCCTTCAAAATTAATTTTTCCACCCAAAATAATGTAGGATTCCCAAGGATTTTACACCTTTTCCTAGGAGGGGGTTTCTTAAAGTTATCTCTGCTTTAATTTTATACTTTCATCCTAGACCACTATATTATTCTCCTAAAATATATTTATTCTTCCAATACATGCATTCTCATCACTGACAATTTTATGAATGTGATGTTAAGCTAGAAAAATTATATGAGCATGTATCAAAGCAATCAATTGGTAAAATCCACTCCTAAATTGTAACATAGAGTCTAACATAGGGCTCGATTGCTAAAAGTTATGTTTATTTGGACTTTCTTCACCTTATTCGAGTGTTTTTTATTGAGCTTAAAATATTGCACACATGATCTATGTATTGATACTTTCAAGTATTAGAGAAAAATTGGGACACGTCAATCACACACAAAGATAAATTACAACATACATGGACATTTTTACACTTCCTCTAATTAGAAGAAATTTGGGGGTATCTTTCAAACACAAATCACACACAAAGATAAGTTATAATATAAACACATTCTATTCCTAATTTCTTTTATATATAATACCCAATCTTCAATTACATCTTCTCGATTTAATTTTCATATTTATTCACTTCTTAATTTATGGACACTCCTTTTTGGTACACACACTTCAAACATACATATTTTACTAGTTATATTCTTTGTTATACACATAGTTTGTATATTGGTGATTTATTTTGGTCCTAGCTAATAGGATCAATGGACATATGTTGTATAACAAGGAAAACATAATTACACACTTTTTCTTGTAGGTCAAATTCTAGATCCCAAATAATATGTCTTGTCATGACTATTTATTTATTTTATTTCTACCTTTACATTATTGATCATATAGACTTTGTATGCATACCAAAGTGGCAATGATTAAAGATGATAAAAAATGTATATCCCTTTATTTGATGGCACTTTTTGTGGATGTTATATTAACATCAATTTGCATTTTTATTCATGCTAACCTTAGATCTTGAACCTTCACTCCTATATACTAAATCCATCACTTTAAATAAACTTTTTAACCATTTCTATTGGTTTTTTCTTCTTTTATACTAAATTACGCACATATTTCACTTTCATCTCCCATTAATGGAATCATGTACAATTTTGTCCTCTAAGTTGAAATTCAAAATTATTTTTGAACTTCAAATGCCCCATCATTATAGTGTCTTTCCAATTATTTGTAAGAATACTTAGATGCAAAAAGAGAGAAGAAATGTGATGGGATTGAACATATGCATCTAATTAAAACCATTTGGTCAAGTTTTTGGAGCTACTTTATGTACACTTTGTATCTCTCATGGTGTTAATGACATGTTTATTTTATAGCAATGAGCATTGTATATGTTCTAGTGGAGATTATTCTCAAAAATAAAATAACACAAACATTTAATTTGGAAATAATAACCCATCTATGGTGTTTTGTTAATTTCTTTTGTATCATATTAATTCATAGCAATAACATCATGTGTCAAGGTCTATGAAGTAGTAAAAAACACGTTTAAAATATTTTTAAATTTTTCTAATGATTAATTTTGAGTTTGGTGTTGTTCTTTAACAAATTTCATAATGAATAATATGTATATTGAGTGGTTTGTGGACAATGTTGCAAGGAAAAGGTTCTAATTATTCTAACTTGTGTCCTTGTTTATATTTGTACCATCCTAAATTATAAGCACCTGATTTGTGTACAATTTAAGGATTATTTTGTGCCCACTTTAGTGTATTTTCTATGGTAGGACCTCTTATGATAGTTAACAATATCTAAATTCAAATTTGAGTCCTCCATTCCTTACAATCTTGTTCAAAATTGAGGATGGCTATTATTTCTAAGTGTGCTCCTCTCTTTTTCCTCCAATCACATAATTTATTTCATCACCTAGGCCATATATGTCTATTTGTGGCTTACATGATGTGTACTAACCTCAGAATCAGTTGTACTAAAAAATCATGCATCTACCCTATTTTCCTAGCATCATATCTAAAAATTGGGTGATTCTCATAGGTATAGAATGTCATTGGCATTTTTTCCCTGAGGATTTTGGTATAGAGGTCTGTGCTAGGGTTTTGGTGGGAAATCCAATCTTGTGGTCAACCTGCTTGAGTTGTAATCCCTGAAATGATGTGAGTTGTATATAAACCCCTATCTCTCCTCATTTTGGTATCTAGAATCATTATTAGCAAGTAATTATCATGATCAACCTATAAATTCCAAGGAATAAATTTCAAGAGTCATCAAGTTATCAAGTTAAAGCATTCAAGATTCTTTAAAGCATTCTTCCAAGCATTCAAGGTGTTTTATTCCATAGATCTAGCTTCTTTTCCCCATTAGAGGTCTAGAAAAGGATTTTTCTATCAAGGGCGGAGATCCACATCCATCTACTCTCATTCAGTTCTTCTCTCTCTTCTCCCCAATCAAACATTGTGGTGAATTATTACATCAATTACACGAGGTTTTTTCTTTCATGATTTCTTTTAGGTTTTTATGTTTAGTCAAAGCTATTGCATTAACATATTTGATCACATTCAAAGAAGTTCTTACATTGTCAAGGTATTATATACTTCATTTTCTAGATCTAGCCTATGTTACATGAAATCATGCTTTCCTTTATTTCTTTTCATTTCAAGGTTGATTCCTAAACAAGGTTCGACTGAGGCAAGCCCCTTCATCCAGCCTTCTTCCCTATTTTTCTATGTGCAAGAATAGGTTATAGAGCCACCAGACAGAATTTGGGAAGATTAGATACAGTCGAAGAGACCTAGAAAAATTAAATCAAAATTTCTAGGTACACCATTCTTTCCCTAGGTGCACAACAAGTTTCACCATGTACCCTGCATTTTCAATTCAAATTTCACCTACGGGTTAGATTTGTGCCTGCTTTCAATTTTTGTACTTTTCAACTCACTGTTAACTTATATCAGTTTTTTAAATTTAGTTTTTTAGTAACTTGTCTTATTTGTCATATACATTGCATCTTTCTAGTGATTCCACTTTTCCCACCTTCATCAATCACATATTTAGTAAAGGACCATTGTCCCCATTTAGTGTTTGAGTCACCTCTTGAGTATATTGGGGGTATCTTCCTTCCAAATGTGCAATTGTGAAAAGGAGAAGTCATTTACCTATTTTAAATTTCTTCCCTTTTCCTTGTATTGAAAATTTTGGTGAGCCTCACACTTACATACTTCTGGTTTTGTTGATTGATCTCATTGTGTATTTTTTAAATTTTAGTAACATGGAATTTACTAAGTTAGATTGGTGTGTGGTAACTTATGTTGTTACATTTCTCCTTACTTCTCTTTATCAATCACATGGAGTGAGTCATAATTTATTATATTTCATGATGTTTTTATTCCTTCATGGTATTCTTGCATATGGTATACTGAGGTTATCAAATATTGTTCTTCCTTATAAAGCATATTTCAAATCTTTTATTAATATTTCATGTGGTTTTAGCAATTAAACTTTAACAAAATGAATGGAATATGTGAATGAATCTAAGGATTATATTGATATAAATATTCCTAATCCTATAGTGCCTGCCAATCATGATGACAAAGATCTAGCTCCTTATAATCGCATCTTGGTGAGACCTAGATCTCCTCTTCCTAAACCTACCTTAATGGATAGTCTTTAGGAAGCTAGTTTATGAAATTCCTTGGATGATCTTAAAAAATCTTCCTTTTATCAAAGCATTATTCATAATCCTGATATAAAGTATTTTCTTGATGATTTATCCCCATGAATAATAAGTAGACAAGAAAATATTGATAAGCCTTCTTCCCCTTCACCACCTTAAGATGAAAAGATTAGTGATAGGACACTTCCTAAAGAGAATATTCCTCCTCCTGTTCCTCTTTATACAACACATTTCCATAAATCTCAAGATGAATCTCCTTCACCTTATACATTAAAAGTTAATTACAATGTGGGATATGACATTACTAATCAACATGGTTACAATGGATTAGGTCTTGACATTAATGAACATGTTATCAAGGTTTGTATGGATCCTCCTACACAAGTCACTAGGTGTGGTCTAGGTTTTATACCTCAAGATATTACTTCTAATCCTTCTTCCTCACAACACCAACCTTCTCTTAATATTCTTTTACCAATGCCATCCATTGTCACATCTCCTTTTTAATGATCGCTTGGCTTTAGCTAAAATAATCTTTTGGAGAATTATATATGAACCTAAAATTTGATTTCCTTATATGAATTTCCAAAACAATCAAAGGCCTATTAATAGTGGATTTCTATGTCAATTTCATCATAGAAATAAACACTCTCTTTCTGATTGTATTGAATTTAGACAATTTATTAAAGATTTGGTAAATATATTTCTTCTTTCTTTAACAATAGGTCTTATATTTTTTATTGATATCAAAGACATACCTTAGCATCTCCTCCTATTATGTTTCTATCCATTATGTAAAATTACTATTTTACATCATTTGGGGCTCTTTGCTTTGCATAGCGTGCATTGATAAAATCATAATAGGTGTTATTCCTTGTTTCCTCACACTTGAGGGGGGAAAGTCTCTTTATCTCATTTTTTCTTTCATTTCAAAGGATCCTATTAGTACTAAGATCAGATTACTAAGAGGGGGGGGGGGGGGTGAATCAATAATCTGCCAATTATTCCACTTTTCAACCTTTTAAAATTTACAACAACATTCACGAGATTAACTTAATAGCAGCAAATGAAAATCATAACCAATAAGCACATCCACATAAAAATGGAATATTTCACACATGGATTTATCTTGCAGAAACCCAATTTGGGAGAAAACCATGGTGGGAATTAGTGCCCACTAAATGATGTACTCTTCTGAAGTACGCCCTGTGAGGAGCTTAACCCTATTAAGAGTTTACAATAACACTATTAGGTGCTACCTGGTTAAGGGATTTACCTTAGGCCTATTAGGACCTTTACCCTGTTAAGAGTAGCCTTGTTAGAGGACTTTAGACATAAGATAATGTGCCACCCTATTAAAGGATTTACAATAAGGACCTGCTAGGATCCACCTGGTTAAGGGATTTTAATTGCTGCAACTATTAATAAACAAAAAAAAGAATGATATGTAGAATAGCTACCTCTTCTTGATCAAATCCGTTGAAGTATACAATATCTTCACAATATACTTAACTCTATCATGTCTTGATTGCAAATTCCACTTTAAAACCCCACTTTCCCAACACATGACCAACACACTTAACTTCCAACTTCCAACTTCATCCATTATATATTGAACTATTAATTCCACTACCTTAATAAATCCCTAAATCTGAAATAGATTTGAATTTTAAATATCTCGCATAAATCCAATGTGCAACAAACCAAAATTCAATGTACAACACATATTTCCAAGACCACGTTAGCCCATACAATGAATTACATTGAATTTTATGTCAAGGGGACAAACACATTTTGACCAAACTCATGATTCCTCTAGAATATTCTCCACACTAGCATCAAAAAATGTTATGCCAAATCATCACCTCTAATCATGAAGACATGGCATCAGATCATGACTAAGTCAACCAATTCCACTGTAGCCTCAACACTAATCATTGATAAAAAATTTATCAATTATCGCTCAAGAACAAAAATACTTTAACCTATTAACGACTCTGACTTTTCTCACTGATCACCTATCCTACACACCAGTCACTCAAATTATTTGTGGTCATAACCTTAGCTTCTACATACTATCAAAAACCTTATCCTATGACCACATCCCATAACTCATCAAAGATTTGAAAAACTAATCAAATCACCTATCATTTATCACAACTATTCCAGCAATTGCACTGATAGCCTTCATTTGATCATAACTTGCTTACCAGTCCACATCAATGGTAGAGGTCACACATTTAACATTGAAAGACATCCCCAAGTCTCTCATAAGGATATCTACAAATGAACCTCATTACAACACCTGGATCATCATACTTATACTTAGAAACATACTTGGAACACTAGGTCAATACTTGACATCAATGACAACCCAATAACTAATCATCATGCAATCAAATCTCTATCATGACAACACCATAAATTACTTACCATTACTGCATCTATTATGCCAATAGTGCCCCCCTTTGGCATTAATGGAAACACTATCTTCAACACTCACTTCCTCTCTTGAAGATAACTTGTAATTAACAACACTAGGAACAAAATATGCTCCCACTACTATCTTCCAATTGTTCTGCAATTATTCCCCCTTTCACTAAACTTCTCTCATCTACAATTCCCTTTCTACAACATTGAACATTTTCAAATACACATTCACCCCCTTTGACAATAATGTCAAAGGTGTTAAATACACCTGATATTTTATTTACTGATACTAACTAATCACAAAATATTACTACATAGACTGCTCCCCCTAAGGAGTAGCCCCAAAACATCAATCCAAACTTAAATATAATTACTAGATACACTTGGTGTTATCACTATATAAAAAAATTTCCAGCTTCATGCTAAACATTTTTGAGAAAATCTAGTTTGTAGACCTAACAACGAGGTTAGAATGGTGAAAACCCTAAGTTTTTTGGGAGCCCTTGCTTACCCTAAGCGTTGTTATAATTTCATGTTACCTTTTTGGCTCACTAATTATCCAAATATGCATGTGCTAATTTTCAACCCCTTCTACCCATCACTTTACATGTTATATTGTTAAGATGTCTGATGCCGTCACCTTTTAATTATTTCTTTCAAGGCCTAAGTTTTCGGTTAATTTTTCAATAGTTTATCCCCCTTAAAACTTGTGGCTGTCGTTGAACTGCAAGACTACCTATTGTCAGAATGTCTAAAATTCTCTTTAGCGACAAAGTGCCATCTATCCAGGCGGGCCCATCAATAAAGGTGTGCTGGAAATTAAACAACAGATTAATCCTATGCTTGTCGTTATACCGTTGGACAAAGTTGATAGCCTTTTAAGAATCGCGCTTTAGTGACAAACATCTAATCAAAGCTTCACTGACAGTGACAAGTTCTGGCTTGTCAGTCTTTGTGGCATTTCTCTTAGGTTGACATCTGTCTTTGGTGATGTAGCGAATGTGGGGTCGGATTTTTCAAAAGATAAAGCATGGATTAATCTTACGGCTATCGCTATACCATTGGGAAAAGATGTCAAGATTTTAATCTTGCACTTTGATGACAGCCGTCAAATTCTCTTTAAAGGAAGGGGTTTGTAGTGGGCCCTAAAAGTGCTAGGTCACATCGATGTGTTTGCTTTCCATTGGTTGCTGGGAGCTATGATGTGGCAGTTGTCAGGATGATTGGTACCGGGGAAGAAAAATTAAGAAGTCCCACCTGCTGGTTCTTCACAACATGGCATCTTTTGATTTGACAGAAAAATAAGTGAGGTGTCAAAGTAGGGCCGGCCTTCTCAGATTTTTAAGGTTCGATAAGATCTCACAGTTTTCATTATACCACTGAGATAAAGTGCATGATTTTTAAGGTTAGTAGTATAGCAACAACCATTGATCTTGCTTGAGGATGAGGACTGAAAGGTGGGACCTTTGTCGCCAGTTCTTGATGACATGGTTGTTTCTAATTGGCCAAGCACAATAATGAAATGTCAGGTTTCCGGTACACTTGACACCGAGGATAAAGTTAGGGTTTTTTTGCCTGCTGACCTATCCGACCTGACATCTCCTGATTCAATAAAGTTTTTAAAGGAAATTGTGGGGTCATCGTTGTAGGAGGTGGTAAAATGTGATGGGTTGGCAAAGGATCTTGTGGCTATCATTGCACCACTCAAGAAAGATGCTTGTATATTATGTTAGCGCTTTAGCGACAGGGTGACACCTGTCCCCTTCAAGAAAAGTAAAGTAAAGTTATTTATTTTCCCACATGGCTAAATTTAAATGTTCTCATTGGTTGAGAACTGATTTGAGGAAAAGTAACATAGGCTTACATTGCTTAACTTGTTAATCATCCGATGCACCTAAAGAGAAACAAAATCAATGGTCCAAATTCAAATTTCTACTCTGTGACATTTTTCACATCTTGTGAGTGCTAAGGCCACCAAATTTTAGTAATGGTAGATTTATTGAGCTACGTGCAGATGGATTGTAAATAGTTGGAAACATTATATATCAAATTTTGATTGCTGTTTCTCTTTACCACTCTCATAAGTTTCCTAGCGAATTGGATTTTCCTCTGGAGCAATTTCAAGTGAAGTTCTCTTAGGTGCTTGGTAGGTAAAAATTTTTTGAATTCAGGAGTTGTTTGAAGTCTATAAAGAAATTATAAGAGGAATTGTGTTGCTAGCTGATAAATATTTAGGGTTTTCTTGGGTTTTATATTGTTCTTGGAAGCCCTAGTTTCAAAATGCCACCAAAAAGGAACCTATTTGGTAAGACAAAATACAAGGACAGGGGAGTCTTTGAAGATTTGATGCAATTATTGCCACATTCTGATAATGGGGCAGCCAAATTAAAGGAATTGGTCCTGAGAAACCCTAGGGACTCAGTAGCTGAAGGACTCCATGATAGAGGAAATTGGATGAGAGATGCTAGGGTGGGAGAAGATCATAATGGTCTGATTTTGTTTAGATCAGCTTACTCACAAAGGAATTCCTATGCCCCCCTCAGCAACATTTGGTAATTTGATATCGGGAAACTAATAGTCCCTGGAGTTTTTATGGATGCTGAATTATTGATTCAAATTGCTAAATGCTATGATCATGTGAAGAAATGTGTCAAGGATATCAATGGGAAGGACCTAATCAATATCATAGAGGATGAGCTTAGGGAGGTATTTTCACTAAATGACCCTTTTGTTTGGTTGGAGAAAATAGATTTCATAGAGTTTACAGAGGTTTATGAGGCATAGAGGGATTATTTGAGAGCAGGGCCTCTAAGGAAATTTTTGGAAGAAATTGGACCAATGTGTGTTGTTAGTGCAAGCACACCAGAGCCTTTTAGGCTAGACTTGTTCAGCAAGAGAGCATAGGGTTTTTATAAGTCTTTAACTTTAATTTTAGGGCATGATGAGGCCACTCATATGCCAATACCATATATGTTTATGATGGTACAATCACTACACCCTCAGTTGGCATTAAATTTTGACTTTGCATCTCATTTGGCTGATCTAATCCATGAAGGATTAATGGGAATCAAGAACATGAAGGTTAGTAGGCCTTTTGGATGGTATTAAATGCTAATTCATATGTTCTTATACAAAGGTGAGCAATTCTTCAGCTCGACAGTCAACATTGTGAAGGAAAGATATGGAGAAACCCTTCCAGTCCAATTGTGGACTACAACTTTGTCATGGGACAGAGTTGATGCTAGCTACATTGCTTTTGATAGGGGCTTTTCTTCAAGACTTAGAACTCTATTATTTTTTGACAATCCAAGGATCCCAAGAGAGTTGTTAAGGTTAATCAGACCAAAGGAGTATTGTCAAGACATTACTATAGTCCACAATTTTGGGGATATAGTTTTATATCCAGTTTCCACAGTTTTTAGAGTATATGGTTGCAAAGTGGCACCATACATTTTACCTTATCAAGTCCCATTAAAAGTAGGATATGCTGAAATATTAAGGCAGATTAGTGACGTGCAGGAAACCACTCTCATTGGTAAGGGAAGGGGAACTTTCTTCCCAAATATTACTATAGCACATCAATATGTCATAACTAAAGGAGGATGGGTGCATTTGAAGAAAGTTTTATAGCCGTACAAAATGTCAATGATCATCATCAGATGTGCAGACATAGAGGGTTTCCTATCAGGAATGTTCAAAGACAAGGTAAGGTGTGCTCTCATGGAACACCAATTTAATTTTCCTGAAGATATAATAAGAAATGAGTTTGACCTTCAAACTCAGGAAATTAAGAAGGAAAAGTGGGTCATCTACAAAAATATTGTAGATTTCATTAGGAATTTTGAAAAGGCTTATGACCCACTAAAGGGATTTGAACCCTGGGCTAGGAAAGTAGACACCCTTATGGAACATTTGGAAGGGGTCATGCATGTAGTGAATGAAAAGAAAGTCATGATCAGTAAGGCAGATCCTGAAAGGGCCAAGAAAATTTTGAGTCAGCCAAGGTACATGAAATTGACTCCTAAGGGAACATACACTGTACAAAAAAGAAGTGGTTATAGTGTCCTTTTGCCAACACAATAGAGAGGTGAAGATCTTCCTTCTACATCAAGAGGGAAAAGAGGCATAGATGATTTAGTAGTGCAGACACCCTCTCCTAAGAGGAAAAGACATGAAGAATCAAGGCTAGGAGAGAATGTCTATTCTCCTTCTCAATCCCCTATCCAATTAGATGAACATGGGGTAGTAGAACAATTAGTTCAGATGAGTAGTGAGGGAAAAAATTTTGTTTCCAATGATGAGTTGCAAGAAGGAATACCAGAGGCACCTAAGGAGGTGGCCATGGATCTCATTGTTGCTAAATTTGAGGGTAGACAGATGAACCTTATTTTAAAATAGGCTACTGATTCATTTCTTGCTGATGACAAATTTTTCAAAACTAGGGCATTCTCCCAATTTTTATGGAGAATGAAAATAAATCAATTTAGGGATATTTGTGAAAAGAAAAAGGAAGAATTCCCTAATAGGGATATCATGGAGATTGAGACTTAGACCAAGGCAGAAATGATGAAGCAGTTTGAAAAGGTTACTCCTGAGGAAGGAAGGGCTATGGTCCATATTGCAGGAGTGTTGATTCTTCCAGAGTGGGATATTGCAGATGCAATAATCTTTGATCAAGTTAGAAAGAGCAAGGTAAAGACTCTTGCTACAACAGAACAGGCTCAACAAGCTGCTAGGGGAATTGCTTTTTCAAAAGATCATGCAGCCTTAGTAATGTGGTCCCTTAAGAGGGAGGAAGACAAAGGAAAAAGAGAGGCTCTCTCTATAGAATATGCAAGGAATTTACTGGTACAAAGAGTAGGTGAGACTTCTGGAGTAGAAGCTTGAAACTTGGTTTTAGAAACTGCCAAGTTGAATGTTAAAGTGGCAGAGAAAGATGCCCAAGAAAAGGAGGAGCATAGGCTCAAATTTGAAATTGTCCTCAAGTCTTACAATGAGCTCAAGATGGAGTTGATTCAAAATGATAAGTTGATTACTAAGCTATCAGGACCATAAGATCATAGGTCACCACAATTGATGATAGCAGAAGAGCCTGTAGTGGCTTCATCCTCTAGCCCTATTGTTGACTTTCCACCATCACCATTCCAAGAGACAAGTATGGATGCAAGGGTTAGTTGGGAAAAGAAAATATTGACTGAGGAAGCTAGTAAATTGAGAGAAATAAGGGTACAATTGGAGAAGGAAAAGGATGAACATGTGAAGGCCACAACTTTGGGAAACTAGAAATATGAAGAAAAAATGACAGATGCAATGATGCAATTTGCATATGATTTAAAACCCTCAATTTTCTATAATCATGTCAACAAGTTACATGCTTTATTTATAGCTTTGAATAAGGAGAAGATGGAGATGTCACTAGTTTTGAGGAACTGGATTGAGAGGTCTCCAAATGTGAAGCTTTTTCGTATGTTATCAAAAGGCCAAGAGGACCCTGATCCATTTATTAAGCCAGTGCATCAAGCTATGAAGAAAATAGTGTAGTATGGTATTATTTTGGATAATTTCATTAGAAAATCAAGTACCTTGAAAGCTGAGCTGATGCTTTCAAATTATGAACTGATACCTACCATTCTTATAGAAAAGGGAGAATTTAAATAATTGTATCAGTGTGTTGGAGCTTTTCCTTGCAGGACCAAACTTGAATGAATAGATGGGCTTGATTCTCAGGTTAGGCACTCAAGTTTGATAAAAAAATAGTCCAATTGACAAGGATTGAAAGGAATCCTCCTTCTTCTTTGAGCTCCACATCACTCAGGCAGGTATTACTTTGTCTGCACACTGAAGACACCTCATGATAAACAATAGGCCTACAAATACATTATTGTGGAATAGTCTTCAAACCCTTGTAGGTATCCTATACCTCAATGAAACCAAGATCTCTGTAATAGCCCTACTTGCATAGAGTGAGTATGAAAACTAGAGACCTATCCTAACAACATGAAAGGGAAAGAGTAGAACTAAATGTAAATGATTTTAATGCTGGGTTGAAAGGACCCCTGAGATGCCCTAAGTCTCTCATAGACCAGTGCCTCGTCCAATGGGCCACAGAGTCAAATACCCTATTGCAACAAAGAGCTATGAGACAAGGAAACAATACATTCTAATATGCTGATGTCTTACACCAAACATACACCATCAACCAGATCATACTTTAGCAATCCACTTGTGTACCCAAATGTGTTATCACCCATTCAAAGGATTTTAACCCTCCCCTTAGAAGAGACCTATAAACAAGAAATACATTGACCAGCATCCACTAGAAGCCAAACATGAGATACCCTTGATACCACAATTCATACATGCCTGAAAACTAGTCCTAGACCTAGTTGTTTCTGCGAAAATAAATCTATTGCAGACACATAGGAAATGCATATAGAAAGATTACAACACCCTTGATGCCATAATCAATAAATCTAAAACTCAAGATGGAGACAATCTGATAACAGTAGAAACATATTGAATCTCATACATAAGACAAACTAATTATAATACATATCATATTCTCTGAGCCAACAAAGGAGAAAAGAACACCCTATATGTAGAGAAGTAGAGAAAATCTAGAGGAAAAGGACCCTTCATGGAATCGGTTCTCCTCAAAATTGCAAAAGAAGGAACCCTTACAAAATCAAAACTTTAACCATTTATACCACTAGCTGCCTTGGAATCCCAAAAGAATTTAGGATGCAACAAGATTTAGAGAGCTAGGGTTAGGGTTTCAACAACTACACCAACCCTAATTACAACAAAAATTATTGCAGGGGCAAGAAACCAAGCAATCTCAGAGAAACAGATTCAAAAAGATCTGCAATCATGAAAATCTATGAGATCAGGATAGAGAACCAAGAATTTAGCCATAAAAACTAGTCTGTCCGGCCACCTGCAGCATAAAACCATCCCTCATAGTATAATAAAACATCTTGCAACAATTGATCATGGCAACCCGGACCACACTGCAACCATCTGAAAGTTATTTTCCACCAACCTCAGTTGTTTGATCAATAAATTTTAGTCCTTTTTATCTCAAAAAACCCTCTGAAATTCAAATTTGAAAAATAATGGTCACAATCATGGCGCTAGCAGCAAATCGACAGTAAAAATTTGAATCTCGATCAACTTTAAGTCCTGATCGTCCAATCTTTCTTTTTCGCGATCTTTAAGTCATAACTCAACCGCCACCCTCGGGTTACCTTCAATGACTACGCAACAAGGCACTTCTTATTCACAAAATAAAACCTTAACTCACCACTTAACCCCGCAAGCTGGCGACCGAAGGAACTTAACTCATCCCAGCTACATCTGGCGAACTGGCGACTGAAGGCTTTCGTCAGTTCACGAAGAACTTTACCTATCTGCCAAGTAGTTTAGCGATCACATGAATACACACTCACTGAATCACAAGCCATTTTAGAATATCACCATTTCATTTCGTGAATGAGTGAAAAGCCTTGAAAATTGTCAGAACTACCAAACACCTTTGTCAGAACCACTAAGCCTCCGCCTGGGCCCACCTAGAAGATCAATGACCATCTCATCTTCGCATAGACCCTCAAGATTCCATCAGATCACACACCCACCATCGGATGAAGAATCTTACCCTACCTTGACAACCCTCTGACAGGATATGAAATCAATGGCTAGCACACAATCTCAAGCCTCTGACAAATTCAATAAGAACTTACGCCATTTGTCAATTCTCTGACAAGGTCAAGACCCACTGATATGCCAAATACTAGGACTCACTGACACCCACCAAGTCAAGACCTCATGGACCAATCAGACACCGCCAAATCAGCTTACCTGGTAGTGGACCCACCCGTCTAAAAGAATTACGTCATAAAAAGAATCAACGACTGTCTTAAGATCTCATGCATCTGACATATTGCTTGTGAAGACATGCCCAACATTGATCTACTGCAAGTGTCAAGACCCTCTGACACATCTAGGTCAAATCCTAAATCAATGGATGGCACATGATCTCAAAGGGGAAGAATATTCCTTAAGATCATGCACCGACCGTTGATTGAAAAGGCTTTATTGCAGTCCCCACTGACGGATCTCTGAATCAGCAACGCCTTGACCAATCACCAAATGCCACCTCACTGACATAGGTCCACATGTATTATCATTTAAAAAGAGGGACCACCACTTCGTGATTCAGTGACCAAAGGAAAGACAAGCCGCTCACTGGGTCGCTTAAACTTTTTGGGTAACCACCAGACATTAAGATATTACGCGAACACATAGTTACGTGATCGCATAAAAGAAGTGTTAACTAGCAAGGACTAAGTGATCATGTGACTGACTAAAAAATGAAATGCGCACATGCATTACATGATCACTTAAGTGGCCAAAAAGGTAAAGATAAATTAGAATGAGGCCGGGGTAAATTAGGGCTTTCTCACTACAACAACTAGATTTTTGAATTTTTACCAAGGGCTCTAGCCAGGGACAGGAAAAAGGTTGCAGAGACCAGAGGAAAATTGGTATAGTCATAAATTTTTTTGCAGATGCAGGCCATTTTCTAAAGATTTTTTACATTGACATGAAAATGGGCTAACAGTGGCTCTAGTTGGGGATGATGGGCAACTTGTACCCATGTAAGAATTTAGGATTTCTGGGAGAGTAGACCACCCACAAGACAAAACACAGGGACCTCAAAAACTAGCAACCAAACTAGGAAGATAGAAAGGAAAACACACAACAAGAAAGGAAGAATATCTACAACTATTTACAAAATTTTACAAATTTATTTAGTGGCCCCAGGCCACTGAAAGAAAATCAATGACCCTCCCGAATCAAAAATCTGATTTTCATCGACAAATGTGACCAAACACCTGCAAATTTCATGACCATCCTTCTGCCAACATATATCACAATTCATGGGCTGAAAAACAAAACTGCACTGATCACTACCCATGTATTTCCAGTCATGACTACCATACTCATATTCATATTCCAAGAAGTAAGGAACATCACTCACTTCTTCTTGATGACTGGAAACAAAAATTTGATCTAGTAATGCATCAAAAAATGTGACATATTGATTATCATGCATTACCATAGAATTACCTGGCTGAGAAGGACTTGGATCCTTAGATTTGTCTTCATACACTACATCAACCAGTGAGCAACTTGGTTCCTCTATGATATTTTTATGAATTGGATCATGAACCAAGTGAAGGTCTTCTTCATAAATTTTGTGACAGTAGGAAAACTAATCTGCATCATTATTTTTGCCAAAAGAATTTATGTCCCAATCATTGAAGACAAAGTCTTCAACACTGTCACCATTAGTATCATATTTAGCAAAAGAAGGAAAAGGGTATGAACAAGAAACTAGTTCATCATTGCAACTTCTATGACAGGAAAATACACTGTCATGTCCTTCTACCTCTTCTCTTGCAGAGTCACTACATGAGGGGAACTGTAATATACATGGGTCCTCGGGGTTACTTTGAACACTGGCTTCATTATCACTGTCAAAGGATAAATCATAGGGGAGCTTCAAATCAAAGTCCACAACAGGTGCATACCTTTGGAATTCTTCAGCCAGAAGTGTTGAAATCTCTTCACTGCTTAATGGACTTTGGGCCATACTTTCATCTTCCTTAGCTTCACCCCTATTGCAAACATCTTCCTTGTTCAAGACAAGAAAAGAGACCTCTAGCCTTAGATCATCTTGTATGGATAAACCAATGCAGGAATCATCATCTGCATCATATTCATTTTCTTGCCACTCACACAAAACATCATCAAATCGGGACAAGAAACAAGAACTCTGATATTGAGAAGAAGAAAAATCTGCAGACAAATTGGAAACATTATCACTCTCAGATTCATCTTCAGCACTCTCACATGCACTGACCTCAAAATCAGCCTCATAGTCAACATCTTCCGCATAATGAGAATCAACATCAGAACTACTAGTCTCCTCATGATCAACATAAAGGGAAGCCAATGCCCTCAACCTCCTGTCTCCCAATAACTGCTAGTTCTTAGCTTTTAAGGACATAACCCCAAGTGCATCCTCAAGCCCAAGGCTATCATCACTAAGTATCCAATCTTTGACACATATATAATACTCTTCCCATGACCAACTGGTTGACTCATGAAAATAAAGATCCAAGAATAAACCAATGAACTCAGGCTCAAAAAACTCAACATCATCAGGAAGCTCATTATATACATCACAAAATCTATCATAGAAAAGAGATATGGATAGATCCTTTCTACATCCTACTTTCAATCTGATCAATGACATGCAATCCCTAAGGATGCCTTACTCAAGAAAAGAAAGCTCCTCATCAAGCTTACCCATCAAACTTAATGCACTACTTCCATAAAATTTTGTAGGGTTGTAACTAAAAACTTGAAGTATGCAAACTTCTACTCACACTTTATCCTTTTCTTAGTGCTTGATCACTTAATAAGGAGACATTTCAGATCTTTGAGAAATACCTGAGAGTTTTGTAGCAAAAGACTTTTTTGAATGGAAGGTAGGGCAGATCTAGAGCTCACCACGTAGCTTCATTAGGTTCTTTACTTTTGTAGAGTCGCCACCTCCTTGAAGAGGAAAATATTATTTTCCTTTGTACCTCTTCCAATCAACCAAAACTACACCAGGATATCACACTGTCTATTAGGAACTACACTGATCAAACAGAGACTTCAGAGCTTCCACTCAACACTTAGTGAGAAGATTTTACAAGTGTGTTTTTTTACTTTTGACTCTTTGATCATTTAACAAGACTCTGGGATGATCCAGCCAAGCAAGGAGGCTTGCTATCTTTTACTCCTTCCCCAGCAGAGTCACCAATTTGTTGGAGCTTTTCCTTGCAGGACCAAACTTGAATCAATAGTTGGGCTTGATTCTCAGGTTAGGCACTAAAGTTTGACAAGAAAATAGTCCAATTGATGAGGATTGAAAGGAATCCTCCTTCTTCTTTGAGCTCCACATCACTTAGGTGGGTATTGCCTTATCTATACGCTCAAGACAACTCATGATAAACAATAGGCCTACATATACATTATTGTGGAATAGTCTTCAAACCCTTGTAGGTATCCTGTACCTCAATGAAACCAACATCTCATGCAATAGCCCTACTTGCATAGAGTGAGTATGAAAACCAGAGACCTATCCTAACAACATGAAAGGGAAAGAGTAGAACTAAATGTAAATGATTTTAATGTTGGATTGAAAGGACCCCTGAGATGCCCTAAGTCTCTCATAGACCAGTGCCTTGTCCAATGGGCCACAAAGTCAAATACCCTATTGCAACAAAGAGCTACGAGACAAGAAAACAATACATTCTAATATGCTGATGCCTTACACCAAACATACACCATCAACCAGATCATACTTTAACAATCCACTTGTGTACCCAAATGTGTTATCACCCATTCAAAGGATTTTAACCCTCCCCTTAGAAGAGACCTATAAACAAGAAATACATTTACCAACATCCACTAGAAGACAAACATGAGATACCGTTGATACCACAGTTCATACACGCCTGAAAACCAATCCTAGACCTAGTTGTTTCTGTGAAAACAACTCTATTGTAGACACATAGTAAATGCATATAGAAAGATTACAACACCCTTGATGCCATAATCAATAAATCTAAAACTCAAGATGGAGACAACCTGATAACAGTAGAAACATATTGAATCTCATACATAAGACAAATTAATTACAATACATATCATATTTTCTGAGCCAACAAAGGAGAAAAGAACACCCTATATGTAGAGAAGTAGAGAAAATCTAGAGGAAAAGGACCCTTCATGGAACCAGTTCTCCTCAAAATTGTTGAAGAAGGAACCCTTACAAAATCAAAACTTTGACCATTTATACCACTAGCTGCCTTGGAATCCCAAAAGAATTTAGGATGCAACAAGATTCAAACAGCTAGGTTTAGGGTTTCAATAGCTACACCAACCCTAATTACAACAAAAATTATTGCAGGGGCAGGAAACCAAGCAATCTCAGAGAAACAGATTCAGAAAGATCTGCAATCATGAAAATCTATGAGATCAGGATAGAGAACCAAGAATTTAGCCATAAAAACCAGTCTATCCGGCCACTTGGAGCACAAAACCATTCCTCATAGTACAACAAAACATCCTGCGGCAATCGATCATGGCAACCCGGACCACACTGCAACCATCTGAAAGTCATTTTCCACCAACCTCGGTCATTTGATCAATAAATTTTAGTCCTTTCTATTGCGAAAAACCCTCTGAAATTAAAATTTGAAAAACAATGGTCACAATCATGGTGCCAGCAGCAAATTGGTGGTCAAAATTTGAATCTCGATCAACTTTAAGTCTTGATCGTCTAATCTTTCTTTTTCACGGTCTTTAAGTCATAACTCAACTACCACCCTTGGGTTACCTTCAGCGACTACACGAAAAGGCACTTCTTATTCACAAAATAAAACCTTAACTCACCACTTAACCCCATGAACTGGTGACCGAAGGAAATTAACTCATCCCAGCTACATCTGGGGAACTGGCGACCAAAGGCTTTCGTCAGTTCGTGAAGAACTTTATCTATCTGCCAAGTAGTTTTGCGATCATGTGAATACACACTCGCTGAATCGCTAGCCATTTTAGAATATCACCATTTCATTTCATGAATGAGTGAAAAGCCTTGAAAATTGTCAAAACCGCCAAACACCTTTGTCAGAACCACTAAGCCTCTGCCTAGGCCCACCTAGAAGATCAATGGTCGTCTCATCTTTGCATAGACCCTCAAGATTCCATCAGATCACATGCCCACCATCAGATGAAGAATCTTACCCTGCCCTGACAACCCTCTGATAGGATATGAAATCAATGACCAACGCACAATCTCAAGCCTCTGACAAATTTGATAAGAACTTACGCCGTTCGTTGATTTTTTGACAATGCCAGGACCTGCTAACATGCTGGATACTAGGACTCACTGACGCCCACCAAGTCAAGACCTTGTGGACCAATCAAACATTGCCAAATCAGCTTACCTAGTAGTGGACCCGCCCGTCTGAAAGCATTACGTCATAAAAAGAATCAACAGTTGTCTTAAGATCTCATGCATCTGACATAGTGCTTGTGAAGAGACACCCACTATTGATCTACTGCAAGTGTTAGGACCCTCTGACACATTCAAGTCAGATCCTAAATCAATGGATGGTGCATGATCTCAAAGGGGAAGAATATTCCTTAAGATCATGCACCGACCGTTGATTGAAAAGGCTTTACTGCAGGCCCCACTGACAGATCTCCGAATCAAGAACACCTCAACCAATCTCCAACTACCACCTCACTGACATAGGTCCACATGTATTATCATTTAAAAAGAGGGACCACCACTTCACGATTCAGTGACCAAAGGAAAGACAAGCCACTCACCGAGTCGCTTAAAATTTTTGGGTAACCACTAGACATGAAGATATTACGCAAATACATAGTCGCGTGATCGCATAAAAGAAGTGTTAATCGCCAAGGACTAAGCGATCATGTGAATGACTGAGAAATGAAATGTGCACGTGCATTACATGATCACTTAAGTGGCCAAAAAGGTAAAGACAAATTAGAATGAGGCCGGGGTAAATTAGGGCTTTCTCACTACAACAGATAGATTTTTGAATTTTTACCAAGGGTTCTAGCCAGGGATAGGAAAAAGGTTGCAGAGACCAGAGGAAAATTGGTACAGTCATGAAATTTTTTGTAGGTGCAGGCCATTTTCTAAAGATTTTTTGCATTGACATGAAAATGGGCTAACATAGTGGAGAGAAGAGATGGATGCACTCTTTTCAAAGAGGGTGACTGGTGTCTTAAGTGACACCTATTCTTTTAGTAGCACCATCAAGCTATTAATAAATGAAAAATCAATGTTTAACACTATGCAGCATAAGGTCAGTCAAATAGAGAATGAGTGAGAACAATTATCAAGTAAGAAGGTTGAGTTTGTAGATTTTGAGTTCCCAAGTGAAGAGGTGTACAATAAATGGAGGTATCAGTACATACCTCATGTTGAAAAAGTAAATACTCTTCCAACCTCTTATGCAAACAAATAGTTACTTTTTGAGTAGTCATGGTTGTTGAGGTACAGAAAGGCATTCATTACAGGATTGACTACGAGATATTGGAATCAAATTTGTTGAAAGAAGCCGAGGAAAGCATTGAAGACATAAAGCAAGGTGGTTCATCTACAAATATCTCACTTGTTTGATCAATGCATTTATTGTAAACCTAATAAGGTTGTTGTAAAGGTTTTAGGTTAGCAATTTTGTAAACCCTAGAATGATCGATAGCTTGTTGCATCTCCTTGTATATAAAGGATTTTCCACGATCATTCTAGGCATTGAGAGTTTAGGTGTTAAAAGGATAGAGAATTTGAAACCCTAGCCCTCAGTCAAGGATTGTAACTTTTTGTATCATTTTTCATGAAGAAATAAAGAAGTACAGGTTGTTGCTGCTATTTTGCAAGCTTATTATTCAGAATATGATGTATACAACGTTCAAGGTTATACTTAATACAATCTCAAATCTTTGTCTCTCCTTTGAATTTATTTTGTAGATCTTTAAGTCTTTCTGAGATTTATATGTATGTGTTTAGCTTTGAGTTTTGATCTAGGATTGGATTAAACATTGCTCTGAGTGGGATACATGTTTACTAAATCTATTTAAGGATTTTTCTATAAGTAGGAAAGAGTTGAGGTGTTTGTATTTATGTTTAGAGGCCAGTTCTTTTCAAAACATCATTGTATTCATTCTATCTTCTAGTTTTCTACCCAATGGATAGGGCACTGGTCTGTATTTTTTTTATCTTTTTCCTTGTAAGGAATGATCAAAATCTTGTAATCACAAAATATTCAAATCAATACCAGTCATTTTACTTTTATTTATATTTATAGTTGTTCTACCCGATGATGGAGAGTCAATGAATAATAGGTTGTTATTTAGTACTTTCTCACTGTCATCTATTGTAAGATCCAATATTGAATAAGGAATAGAGTTAAATCTATTGGATCAGGTGTACCTACCTTGGTTTTGCAGAGCCAAAAGTGAAGAGGGCAGTCTTGTCCCTATAGGTGGTCCAGTTGCTTATAGATTTCCCATATTTGGAATTAACAACTCCTTAACATTAGTCATAAGCATATTGGTATCTCATGGAGTGTAAAATCTTTTGAAGAACCAACACTTGGATTGATGCAATTGCATCTTCTTTTAATTTAAATTAGATTGGGGAATGACCCCCATTTTACCTCTTAGATACTCAAATGTATCCTTAGGTAATGGATTAGTGAAAATATCAACAACTTGTTCCTTAGTTGGCACATACTCTAACCTTATTTCTTTTTCTTTTACCTTCTCTCTAAGAAAATGATATTTGATAGCTATATGCTTAGTCTTAGAGTGCATCACCAAGTTCTTAGATATGTTAATAACACTTGTATTGTTACAATAGATAACCACTGGTTCAGTTAACTTTTCCTGAATTCCTTCTAAAATCTTATTTATCCATACTACATGTGTACAATTAATTGCAACAACAACATACTCAAATTAGGCTATTGATTTAGATATATAGTTTTTCTTCTTACATGTCCAAGATACATGTCTATCTATACAAAATATTTCACCTCCACTTGTGTTTTTCCAATAATCAACATTTCCTCCCCAATCAGCATTAGTAAATACATTCAAAGAGAAATCAACCTTATGCCCATACCAAAGACTATAGTCTTAAGTTCCCTTAAGATATCTAAAGATTCTCTTCACCACAACCAAATGTGATTCCTTAGGATTAGAAGAATATTTGGCCACTAATCCAAATTCCTGTGCTATGTCTAGTTTTTTGTGCACTGCGTACTGTAGCTCATTGCTCATGGTACGTATAAAGTGTCTCGTCCACCTCTTTAGAATCCTCTTCCTTTGATAGTTTAGAACTAGTTAACATAGGGGTACCAACTGGTCTTGAGTCTTATAACCCAAATGTCTTCAATATCTCTTTCACATATTTGGACTAGTTGATGTAGATACCATATTTCATTTATTGAGCCTACAATCCAATGGAAAATTTAATCTAACTGATCATAGACATCTCAAATTATTTCCTCATCTCATTTGCAAATGATATGCACATCTCTTCATTTCCATAAAAAATGACATCATCTACAAATATATCTGTTATTAATAGCCTTTCATCTTTCTCAATCTTCAAATACACATTATTGTTATCGCTTATCCTTATAAAACCAATTTGAATAAGATATGAGTGCAATATCTCATACCATGCCCTAGATGCTTGTGAGGAGATTAACCCTGTTAAGAGTTTACAACAACACTATTAGGTACTAATTGATTAAGGGATTTACCTTAGGCCTTTTAGGACCTTTACCCTATTAAGAGTAGCCTTTTTAGAGGACTTCAAACACAAGCTAATGTACCACCATGTTAAAGGATTTACAATAAGGACCTACTAGGATCCACCCAGTTAAGAGATTTTGACTACTACAACTGTTAAGAAACAACATAAATAATTATCTATATAATAGCACTACCTTTACTTGATCAGATCCACTGAAGTAAATAATCTCTTCTTAACACACTTAACTTTGTCCTAGCTTGACCATAACTTCCACTTTACAAGCGCACTTGTCGAACTCACGATCAACACACTTAACTTCCAACTTCATCCATTATATACTGAACTATTTAGTCCACCACCTTAATCAAGCCCTAAATCTGAAATAAATTTGAATTTCAAATATCCTGCTTAGATCCAACATGCCATAAAAAAAATTAAATGTACAAAATAATTTTCCAAGACTGCGTCAGCCTAGACAATGATTTACATAGAATTGACCAAAAACATGCTTCCTCTAGAATCTTCTCCACACATAACCATCAAACAATGTGATGTCAGATCATCACCTCCAATCATGAAGACATGTTACCAGATCATGACTGACTCAACTGATTCGACCACAACCTCAACACCGATCATTGATCAAAGGTTTATCATTTTTTTCTCAAGAACACAAAAAATTTAACTTGTCACTCTGCTCACCGATCACCTATCCTACACATTGGTCACTCAAATTACATGCACTTGCAACCATAGATTCTACACACTATCAAAAAGCTTCTCCTATGACTATGCCACATAACTCATCATAGATTTGAAAAACCAATCAAATCACCTATTGCCTATCACTAACTATTCTAGCAGTTGCATTGTTAACCTTCATCTGATCAAAACTTTCTTACTGGTCTACATCAACAGTAGTGGTCATACATTTGGCATTCAGAGACACCCCCAACTCTTTCATAAGGATCACTATAATTGAAACTCATCTCCACACCTTGGTCATCATACTTATACTTAGCAACATACTAGGAACACTAGGTCAATACTTGAAATCAATGACAACCCAATAACTAATCATCATGCAATCAAATCTGTATAATGACAACACAAAAAATCACTTACCATCACTACATCAATTATGCCAAAAATCTCCCCTTTGACATTGATGGAAACACTCTCTTCCTCTCTCCAACATGATACATTATGCAAAAACCTTCTCAACAGCAATAACACTGGGAAAAAAAAGATATTCCCACTTCTATCTTTCACTTGTTCTAAAATTACTTCCCCTTTCACTAAACTTCTGTCATCTGCACTTCCCTTATGGAATTCTGATCATTTTATCCCTTTATTTCACTAAACCATTCCCTTTTCATCAAACACACATTTTACCCCTTGGACAACAATGCCAAAGGTGCCAAACACACTTGATATTTTCTTAGTTGTACCTGACTAATCAAAACACATTACTACATAGACTGCTCTCGCAAAGGATTAGCCCCACAAAATCAATCCAAATGTAAACATATTCATTGGATACACTTGGATTGATGTAATTACATCTTCTTTTAATTCAAATTAGATAGGGTAATGACCCCCAACCTACCTCTTAGATACTCAAATGTATCCTTAGGTAATGGTTTAGTGAAAATATCAACAACCCTCTCCTTAGTTGGCACATACTCCAACCTCACTTCCCTCTCCTATACGTTGTCTCTAAGAAAATGATATTTGATAGCTATATACTTAGTCTTAGAGTGCATATTAAGGTTTTTTGAAATGTTAATGGCACTTGTATTGTCATAATAGATAACCATCAATTTAGTTACCTTCTCCTAAATTCATTACAGAATCTTCTTTATGCACACTACCAGTGTATTATTAATTGCAGTAGCAACATATTCAACTTCAGTTGTTAATTGAGATATATAGTTCTTCTTCTTACTTGTAAAAGATACAAGCCTATCTTTGAGAAAGAATGCACCTCCACTTGTGCTCTTCAAATCATCAACATTACCTACCCAATCATCATCAATAAACACATTCAAATAGAAATCTCCTTTATGTCCATCCCAAAGACTATATTCTTTAGTTCCCTTCAGATCTCTGAAGATTCTCTTCACTACAACCAAATGTGATTCCTTACTGATCATGGACCTATAAAGTGTCTCATCCACCTCTTTAGAATCATCTTCCTTTGATAGTTTACAACTAGTTACCATAGGGGTACCAACTAGTTTTGAGTCTTCTAACCCAAATGTCTTCAATATCCCTTTCACATATTTAGACTGGATGATGTAGGTATGATCTTTCATTTGTTGAACCTACAAACTAATGAAAAAATTAATCTCACCAATCATAGACATCTCAAATTCTTTCCTCATCTCATCTACCAATGATCTACTCATCTCTTCATTGCCACCAAAAATGATATCATCTACAAATATTTCTGCAATCAACAACGTGCCATCTTTCTCAGTCTTCAAATGCACATTATTGTTATCACTTGTCCTTAGGAAACCAATATGAATCAAATATGAGTACAATCTCTTATATCATTCCCTTTGTGCTTGTTTCAACCCATACAAAGCTTTCTAGTAATTTACACACCATGTTCTTACCTTCTGAATTAGAAAATCCTTTAGGTTGTTCAATGTATACCTCTTCTTCCAATACACCATTAAGAAAATCTGACTTAACATCCATTTAATATACCTTGAATCTTTTGTAAGTAACATATGCAAGAAATATCCTTACACCTTCAAGTCTAGCCACAGGTGCAAATGTTTCACCATAGCCTAGGCCTTCCTCTTGTGCATATCCTTTGCATACCACTATTTCCTTGTTCCTTACCACTTCACCTTTCTCATTCAACTTGTTTTTGAAAATCCACTTGGTACCAATCACATTCTTGTCCACCGGTTGAGATACTAATGTCCAATTTTTTTTTTCTCAATCCTCTTTGATTATTCTTCCATATCTTTTACCCAATCTTCATCTTTCAATGCATCTTTCACTATTTTAGGCTCAAATTCAGATAGAAAACATGTACTTTCTCTTTCCTTTCTTGTAGTTAGAACACCAATATTTATGTCACCAATAATTTGATTATGGGAATGACTCAATTTCACATACCTTATCAATAGTGGTTCATATCTAGGACTATCTTCAACCACTTGTATCAGTTCTTGTTGATTAATATGTCACTCCATCGGTTCTGATGTAGTGTCCTACTCCACTAGTTGTAAAAATACAAACCCATGATAGTCTTTAGGTTCCTTCTTGCTAGATTCACCATTCTGCTCAGAAATTTCATCTACTCTTACATTATCACTTTCCACTATCTTATTTTTTCTCTTGTTCAAGAACTTGTAGGCTTTGCTCTTTGTGGAATATCCTAAAAATATCTCATAATCATTTCTTGGGCCAAACTTACATGTATTTTCATCTCTCTTTATGTAACATTTTTTGGTCTATGGTGACTGATTAGTGAAGTAGTTTACACTTTTCATGTATCCTCGCTAGGGTTCAGGGACGAGTAGGGCCTCAAGTGGGGGTTTAGGGGTGGCAGCCCCCACTACAGTCGAGGATGATAAGAAGAAATTTTTTTGGTCTCAGAAGAACAATGAAGGAGATAGATAAGAAGGAAACAAGGAGTAAAATGTGGTACTTAATAAACCCAAAGAGGATGCTTTGCTTCTTTATTTAGAAAGTGTTGATGATTCATGGGTTTTAGATTCAAGGGCTTCATTTAATGCTACACTCCATAGAGGTTATTTTCTTGATTATGTCCAAGGGGATTTTGGGCTAGTTTATTTGGGAGATAATGAAGCCTATTAGATTGTTGGAAAGGGGAAAATTAAGATTAAGTTGCAGAATGGGAATCATTGGCTACTACAAGAGGTAAGACATGTTCCAAGGCTGAGTAGGAATTTAATTTCAATAGGGCAACTGGGTGATGAGGGTTGCACATTTACTTTTAATAATAGAAATTGGAAGGTTTCAAAAGGTTCCTTAGTAGTAGAAAAAGGTGTGAAAGTAGGCACCTTATATCTTTGTACAAGTCATACTATTCCTTCTACTTTAATTATTTCAGAGAAAAATGAATGTTTAGGAATAGTTGATGTAGTTGAGTAGGAAGAACATCAAATAGTTGTTATAGATTTTGACACAACACCATGGCACAATAGAATTGGGCACATGAGTGAAAAAGGTATGAAATTAATTCATTCAAAGAAATTTTTCCCAAGCCTAAAATGTGTCAATATGAATTTCTATGAAAGTTATGTATGGAAAAAAGAAGAGAGATTTGTGAAGAGTGGGAAGGAAAAGAAAAATGAGAAATTAGAGCTTGTACATACAGACATATGGGGACCAGCTCAGGTATCTTCTCTTTGTGGCTCTTTGTATTATGTTACATATATAGATGATGAAACAAGAAAAGTGTGGATTTATTTCCGTAGAAATAAATTTGATGTATTTCAAACTTTTAAGAAATGGAAATCCTTGGTTGAGAATGAGACTGGTAAAAGGATAAAATGTCTCAAATCTGATAATGATGATGAGTATTGCAACATAAAATTTTAAGATTATTGTTCCTCTAATGGTATTTGTAGGCAAAAAATTGTACCAATTACTCCATAAGAAAATAGAGTGGTTGAACACATGAACACGACAATAATGGAGCGTACAAGGAGTATGAGGTTTCATGTTGGGATGCCCTTAAATATGTGGGTGGAGGCTATTAATACAATTATATATTTAATCAATAGAGTTCCCTCTACTCCTTTGGGCTATGGTATTCTAGAGGAAGCATTGACTAGTAAGAAGGTGAGTTATTCTTTTCTCAAAACCTTTGGTTGTGGAGCATTTGCACATATAGATTTTGAAAATAGAACGAATTTGGAAGCTAAATCTAAGAAATGTGCATTTATTGGATATGGCATTGATGAATTTGGTTATAGGCTTTTGGATTTTGAAAATCATAAAATTGTAAGAAGCAGGGATGTCATATTCAATGATAAAGTGTTGTACAAAGATATGTTGCAACAAAATGAGAAAAAAGAAAATGATTATGTAGTACTGGATGATATGCCAAAAGATGATGTTCTAGTAGTTCCTTATGCTCTACAACAATAGTTTCAACAACATGAGAAAAAAGAAAATGATTATGTAGTACTAGATGATATCCCAAAAGATGATGTTCCAGTAGCCTTACACTCTGCAACAATCACAAAAAAAAACCCACAAACCCTAGTAAATGTTAGATGGTCAACAAGATTAAGTAGACCTCCAAAAAGATTTTCTCCCTCTTTGTATTCTATTTTATTAATAGATGATGGTGAACCATAATTTTATGATGAAGCTATGCAGGTGGATACAAATCTTCAATGGGAGTCTGCAATGATAGACGAAATGGACTCCTTGCTAAAAAATCAAACTTAGGATTTATGCAAGTTACCTATAGGTAAACGAGCTTTATAGAATAAATGGGTTTACAATCTAAAAGAAGAAGATGGAGGTAAGAAAATATTTAAAGCCAAGTTAGTTGTAAAAGGATTTGCATAGAAAAAGAGCATTGATTTTGATGAGATATTTTCTCCAGTTGTTAAAATGACTTCTATTCGTATTATTTTAAGTATTGTGGCTTCTGAAGATTCACATTTAGAGTAGCTTGATGTTAAAACAAATTTTCTTCATGGTGATTTGGATGAAGAAATATATATGGAAAACCACAGGGATTTGAGGTCAAAGATAAGGAGAACTTAGTGTGCAGATTGAAGAAAATTTTATATGGCTTGAAGCAAGCACCTCGGCAGTGGTATCTTAAATTTGATAGTTTTATGCATGAGCATGGATATACTAGGTGTCATTCAGACCATTGTGTTTATTTTAAGAGGTTGGATGATGATATCTACATTATTTTATGTTTATATGTTGATGATATGCTTATAGCTGGGTCTAACATGGATCACATTAAGGGATTGAAACAATAGTTAGCACACTCATTTTCTATGAAGGATTTGGGGGCAGAAAAACAAATCCTTGGTATGAACATATGCAGAGATAAGAAGCACAAAAAATTGACTCTATCTTTGGCTTCTTATATTGAGAAGGTGTTGCATCATTTCTCTATGGAGAATGCCAAAGATGTCAACACACCTTTGCCTGGTCATTTGAAATTGACTAAGGAGATGTGTCCAAAGACATCTGAAGAGGAGACTAAAATGTCCAAGGTACCTTATGCTTCAGCTATAGGAAGTTTAATGTATGCTATGGTAGGTACTCATCCATATATTGCACATGCAGTGGGAGTTGTTAGAAGGTATATGAGTAATCCTGAGATTGACCATTGGAATGCAGTCAAATGGATTCTCTAATATTTGAGAGGAACATCAAGTAAATGTTTACATTTTGGGGGCTCTACTACTGATTTACAATGCTATGTTGACTCAAATTTGGCAGGGGATCTTGATACCAAAGGGACATGATATGTATTTAATGTTGGTGGGACAATAATGAGTTGGATTTATCGATTACAAAAGGTGAATTCTTTATCCACTACTAAGGCAGAGTATGTTGATGCTACAAAGGCAACTAAGGAGATTATATGGCTTCAATTCTTCATGGAGGAATTGGGACACCCACAGATGGATAATTATTTGTTTATAGATAGCCAAAGTGCCATTCATCTTTCCAAGAATTCTTCTCTCCATTAAAAGACAAAATACATACAGTTGTGGTACCATTTCATTTGGTCAGTCTTGAATGATGGACAGTTAAAGATGGAAAAGATACATACAGATCATAATCCAATAGATATGTTTACAAAGGTAGTAACAAGGGAGAATTTTAACTTCTCTTTAGCTTTGGTTGGTCTTCTAAACTAAACATAATAAAGGAACAACTGAGTCCAGGGTGGTTCAATCTAGTGGGAACCTCATATAGTAGTGGTATTTCTACATGACCAGTCTCCAAGTGGGAGATTGTTGTTTAGCATGGATTTTGATCAATCACCAAGTGGGAGATTGTTGGTATATGGTGAATGATTAGGGAAGTATTGTACACTTTCCATGTATCCTCGTCAGGGTTCGGGGCCGACCATGACTCAAGTGGGGGTTTGGGGGTGGCAATCCCCAATATAGTCGGGGGAGGAAAAAAAATTTGGGGCTATTTTTTGGCTATTTTTGGGCGGACATGTTGTAACCAATTCTAACCCTAAAGCGGCAAAAATCACTTGTATAAAATGGCTTAGGGTTAGGGATTTTAGTATGTATGTTTTAGTAGCTTCTTACGATAGTATTGAGTTGTAAGGGATTGTAGATTGTAATCAGGTTGTGATCACTGGATAATAAGAGTATTGGACTTGTTGTTGGTGGATGTAGCCTAGGGATTGGGTGAACCACATTAAATTTTTGTGTCTTGTGTTCTCTCTTGAGTGGTTTATTATTTTTTTATATTGGTTATATTTTCATGTAATTTTTATTTCTGTCTTGTTAATTCTAACAACATCTACTCCCAAAAACTTTGAAATAACTTACACATGGAGATCAACCATGCCACAACTCATAGGGAGTTTTTTTTGTACTTTTATTCAACCGAACTCTATTCAATTTGTAAACCACAGTTCTCACCACTTCTCTCCAAAATATAGTGTGCAACACCCTTCTAAATCATTAATGTCCTAACATGATCAATGATAGACCTTTTTATTCTTTTAGCAGTACCATTCTTCTGAGGTGTTCTTGGAGTTTACATCTCCCTTTTGACTCCCTATTCCTCACAATATGAAACAAAATCATGTGAATTAAACTCACCTCCTCTGTCAGATCTAAGACATTTTAGGGTCTTACCAATCTCCTTCTCCACTCTTGCTTTGTAGATCTTAAACATGTGAAAAGCTTCAGATTTGTCCTTTAGAAACACAACCCACATCATTCTAGAATAATCATAAATACACAACATGAAATATCTATCATCATAGTAACTATGAATTCTCATTGGACCACACAGATTGGTATGAACCGGATCTAGAATACTTTCAGAACAATATTTTTTACTGATGAAACTAGAACTAGTTAACTTCCCAAGATGACATTCTTTACACATTACATTGTATGGTTTCACTAGGTTAAGCAAACCTCTCACTATCCATCTTACTTACTTTGATTAAGTTATCAAAATTTACATGACAAAACCTCTTATGCCATAACCAACAATCTTGTACCCTAGCAATCAGACAACTCTTAATAGTAGAATTTCATTTGGAACAAGTTACCTTTAATTTATTCACCAGTAGCAATCAATTCTCTTGATTTCCCAATAATATTGCATATACCTTCGTTGAACTCCAATCTATATCCTTTTTTATTCAGCTGAGAATAACTTAACAAGTTGTATTTTAAACCTTCAACCCAATAGACATCATTACAATTTGTTTTATCATTCAAAGCAATAGATCCTTTACCTTTTAGTAAATAGAGAGCATCATTCCCAAATTTTACTGAGTCACCATCACATTATTCCATCTTGATGAATTTAAATGAGTCATCATAGTACTAACCATATGATACCAATAATAATCATCCATACCTTTAAGATATGTCGATGTTTTGTAGCTTTAGTTGAATAAATTCTATATTGAAGATATATATGTTATATTTAATAATATGCGAGATATTATATATGTAATACTATTATTAAGGAAATCATTTGTAGTTGTTAAGGTTTAAAACCTGATTAGAGATCGGGCATGAAGAGGCACCTTTTCATGATACATACCTATGAATGGGCATGTCTTCACCTTGTGGAGACATGTTTTCTCATGGATATGTCTATTCATATCCTTTATCATGCAAATCTAATCCCAAGGAAAGACATTGAAATCAATATATGTTCTTCCCTTTGGAGTTTGGTGACTACAATTATTAGATTCAGAATTACAAATCAACATTCAGTATTTATCAATATTGAATTATCACTTCATATACATTTGCAGTGATCCTACTTCTTCAACATGGTATCAAAGCCAGGTTTCAAGTGTAAGAAAGTGTTCAAATACATTTTATTAAGAGAAGCAACAACTATATTAGAGATTTGTGCAACAATAGTTGGATGTGTTGTTTTAATATGGAACGATTGGTGAAGGCTTGATATGGTAGATTGGACATAGGAGAATTGAAGTTTGAAGAGTTCTTATTATATTTGTCAAACCAACAATCCTCAATATGCAATACCTTAGATAAATACAACTAGAGTATATATTTCCACAGTGACCAAATCTTTGAGCCACTTCATAAAAATGACCACCAACATGAAAAATAGATCACCTAAACACTCTCATTGTTGGTATTGTAGACATATATAGTTTAATTAGCGACTAACAAGATGAACTTATAATGACATCTGATTACATACATAACATTGTGAGCATTTAACATTTGATAAGGGCATCACTTTGACAATTCTAAATATTTTAGATTATGTCATATGATACCATAAAGGAGCACATCGAGCACTATTAAAGAGATCCTCCTTAATCCAAATTAGTATAATGGTGTGAAACATAATATGATGCAGGACTTTGACCATGTGGAGATGGATAACAATTAGCAGTTGAGAATCTCTACTTTATATTTGTCATTGATATGTCTCTCTCTATTCCTCCAATTGTTCTTGGGTAGTGAAACATTGAGTTGACAATAATTTTTTGAGTTCTACATTTAATCGTTTATCTTTGATGTTATTCCTCTATAGAATAGTGTGTTCTATGTCTTTAATGTGCCTGTTGACTAGTCCAAATAGTTTAAGATTGATTCTGTAAATTTATTTTTATCGTGAATGACTCTCACATCTGATAGCTTAACAAGGGTTGACAACTAATTTTTTTTTGTGCAGAGGTGTATGTCACCATGACTCTATAAAATATGTGAACGACAAAATTTTTTGGGAGAAGAGGCCAAATAGTGGGTTCTAAATGCGTGAGAGATGGGGGTAGAGAAAATTATTAGTACAAGGGAATAAATGTTCATGCTAATGAACATGGTTTTATGAAATAAAATCTATTTGGTTTTATTACAAGGAGAAAGTTAGTAAGTTTTCCTAATTTCAATCCTTATCTAAAACTATATGTCGATCCTCCAAGGTCATTGAAGGATGTCCAAGAGTTGAATATAACAATCTAAGAAGGCATTTTTGATTTAATGTATATGGACCTTCATTGAAGAAACTATTAAAGGATGCACAGATAAGTATTCATTATCTTTGAGTATTACATTTATCTACTCACTGTAGTCTCTCTCTTATTTGTATTTCTATACATACTATAAGAGCTATTTGCCTTGATCTTTTCCGAGGACACTCTTGCAGGAAAAAGAAGATTTATATTAGATTCATAGGGAGTCTAACTCTTCAAAGGTAAATTTGGACAAGGAGCTCAAAAGATTGACATTATATTCAGAGGGAGTCTGACAGTTTATCATAACCAATCTTGAACAAAAAGATCATAAACTAATATCTACTTAATGAGTTCTTCTATGTGAGAGAAATTTGAGGTGAAATACCTTGTTTCCACCCTCTGCATTAAGGCATGGTGGATTTCATGTGTGTGACTCCATATTTTTAATGGGCCTACCCCCTGTGTACATCATGAGGAAGTGACAACTTCTAAATGATTATCACTTGTATTTGCAGAAGTTATTGAAAGGTGACCATCTTAAAATAACTTAATCTTTTATTATGATGGACATCCTATGATGTCTAAGAATATCATGATAGATGATAACTTGCATGGTGAATTAATTTCCTTAAACAGACCATGGCCTTCTATTATGATGGACATCTTATGATGTCTAAGAAGATCATGATAGATGATAACTTGCATGGTGGATTAAGTTCCTTAAACATACCATGAATGTTCCTATGGTAAGTATCATTTAAGATACATGTGCAAATAACTTATGAACATTTTGAGTATTTGGTGAATATCATGAGACTTGATAATCTAAGGCAGAATTACGTAGAGTACTTGGTGAACATCATGCGACTTGATATTCTGAGGCCATTACTCTTGATATCATGAGATTATATCTAATGTTGAATATCTTCTAATCAAGGATATTCTTAAACATTCCTTTCTTGATATTATGCTGAAGTAATATCATATTGTGTGTTTATCCTCCCTAGCTAAGAGGGAGTGTTGATTTTTTGTAGCTTCAATCAGATAAATTCTATATTGAAGATATATATATATATATATATATATATATATATATATATATATATATATATATATATATATATATATATATATATATATATATATATATAATATTTAATATTATGTGAGATATAATATAATATATATCTAAAGTACTATTATTAAGGGAATCATTTGCAGTTGTTAAGGTTTGAAACCTAATTCGAGATCGGGCATGAAGAGGCACCTTTTCATGAGACATATCCATGAATGAGCATGTATCCACCTTGTGGAGACATGTCTTCTCATGGATATGTCTATTCATATCATTTATAATTTAGATCTGATCCCAAGGAAAGACATTGAAATCAATATATGTTCTACCCTTTAAAGTTTGGTGACTACAATTATCAGATTCATAATTACAAATCAATTTTCAATATTTATCAATATTGAATTATCACTTCATATACATTTTCAGTAATCCTACATCTTCAACAAGATAGAGCTTTATCCGGTTGCACCAAACCGAGTAGTTCTCTCTTGTGAATTTAGGACCTTCCTTTCTCATCATCTCCAAATCTTTACCTCAAGATGTTAAATTTCACCATAACAGAGGACCAAATCTCTCATACCAATTTATAGTCCTAAGATTAGATTAATGAGAAGGGGGGTGAATTAGTAATCAACCAATTATGCAACTTTGTAACCTCTTAAACTTTACAAAATTCACAAGATTAACTTAATTGCAACAAATGAAAATCATAACCATAAGCACATCCACATAACAATGAAATATTTGACACAAATATTTATCTCATGGAAACCAAACTTGGGAGAAAACCACTATGGGAATTAGTACCCACTAAATGATGTACTCTTTTAAAGTACACCCTGTGAGGATCTTAACCCTATTAGGAGTTTACAACAACACTGTTAGGTGCTACCCAATTAAGGGATTTACCTCTAGCCATATTAGGAGCTTTACCATATAAAGAGTAGCCTTGTTAGAGGACTTTAGACAAAAGCTATTGTGACACCCTGTTAAAGGATTTAAAATAAGGACCTACTAGGATCCACCTGGTTAAGAGATTTTGACTACTGCAAATGTTAGGAAACAATAGAAAGAATGATATGTAAAATAGCATTACCTCTTCTTGATCATATCCAATGAATCACACAATCTCTTCTTAACACACTTAACTTTGCCTTGGCTTGATTGCAACTTCCACTTTACAACCACATTTGCCCAACATATGATCAACACACTTAACTTCCAACTTCATCCATTATATACTGAACTGTTAAGTCCACCACCTTAATCAAGCCCTAAATATGAAATAGATTTGAATTTCAAATATCCCACTTAGATCCAACACACCACAAAACAAAATTAAAAATACAAAATAATTTTCCAAGACTGTGACGGCCTATACAATGATTTACATAGAATTTTGTGTCAAGGGGTCAAACACATTTTGACCAAACACATGCTTCCTCTAGAATCTTCTCCACATGCTAACATCAAACAATGTGATTCCAAATCATCACCTTCAATCATGAAGACATGTCACCAGATTATGATTGACTCAACCTATTTCACCACAACCTCAACACTGATCACATATCAAAGATTTATCAATTATTGCTCAAGAATACAAAAACTTTAACCTATTAATAACTTTGCCTTTGCTCACTAATCACCTATCCTAGACACCAATCACTCAAATTATTTGCGGTGACAACCATAGCTTCTACATACTGTCAACAACCTTCTCTTGTGACCGTGCCATATAACTCATCATAGATTTAATAAACCAATCAAATCACCTATCACCTATCACTAACTATTCTAACAGTTGCAATGTTACCTTCATCTGATCATATCTTTCTTGCCCTTCTACATCAACAATAGCGGTCATACATTTGATATTCAGAGACATTCCCAAGTCTCTCATAAGGATCGCTACAACTAAAACTCATCACCACACCTTGATCATCATACTTATACTTAGCAACATACTAGGAACACTAGGTTAATACTTGACTTTAATGACAACCCAATAACTGATCATCATGCCATCAAATCTATATCATGATAACACCAAAAATTACTTACCATCACTACATCAGTTATGCCAACACCTCCCATGATAGGATATGAATGTGTGAGCCCTATGTCCATGACTTTGGCTTCTCATTATCCTACTAACAATGAATGGAATGTGGTGCACCATGTCATGAGTGAATGATGACATAAAGCTCTAACTAGAGAGGTTGAGCCCCCACAAATACCACTTGATGAATTCTTAGCTTCTCCAACAAAGATTTGATTCAACATTTTTCCTCCCCTTAGCTTAGTTTGTTTGATTAAAAGGTGATCATCCTCCCTTTTCCCTAAACACCAACCATGAAGAGCTAGCTTCTAAAATCCCAGAGGTTGTATTTCAGACTGTACCCCATATGACCACTTCAACACTTTCAGAACTGCCCCTTGATCATCGATGCGAGCCAAAAACTAGGGGATCAACACATTTCAAGGTTGATTACTAAATATGGGTTTGAATGAATAAAACCCCTTCATCCAACCTTCTTCCCCATTTTTTTTTTGTGTAGGAACAAGTTATAGAGCCATTAGATGAAATTTGGGAAGATCAAATACAATCAGAAAGACCTAATTTTTTTTTGTCAAAATGTTCAAGTATAGAACACCATTGGCATTCTGTCCCTTGGTACACATCGTGTTTCACCTTGTACCTTTCATTTTTAGCTCAAATTTCACCTACAGGTAAGATCCATGCTTTGATTTTTGTTTCTATACTTTTTAGCTCAATATCAGTCTGTATGAATTTGTTAAATTCATTTTTCAGTAACTTTTCTTAATTTTCATCTACATCACATCTTCCTACCAATTCCACTTTTCCCACCTTTATGAATCACATATTTAGTGAAGGATCATTGTCCCCATTTAGCACTTGAGTCACCTCTTGAGCCTATTGGGGGCATCTTTCTTTCAAACATGCAATTGTGAAAAGGAAAGGTGATTTACCTATATGCATTGCCTTCCCTTTTTATATTGTACAATATTATATGACATCAAAGTTAGTCTAAACTTGGTTTGTGGATGTGTACACATAATGTGTAAAATTATAATCAAAGTGACTATAACAGTGTATTTTAATTTAAAAAAATTGACAATATTCATCCTAACAAAGTAGCTAGAAGAAGATGACTAGGAGCTTGCCATTGTGACAAGAGGATTGAGTGATACAAGATCACACAAATCTTGATATAGTTTTGCTTCAAACATTCAAGCCAACATAATGGGAGTTCTATATTCACATTTAAGATTGTATAGAACACTAATCATGCTACCTTACCTATTCTTCAAAAATTCATTAGTCTCTTTCTAGTGGTATTGATTGTGGCATAATAATTAAAACTAATAGAAATTAGTGCTATCACACTCAAAAGTTTTCTTTTCATAATCACATATGGCTCCAATTTATAATCATATTTGATTGAATTATTAAAAAAAATTCCTCAATGTGATTATAATTAGTGATCATGATAGGAGAAAGTATCATGTAATTACATTTTGATTGAATTAACAAACAAAGCTTCAATACAATTATTATTAGTGATTATGAAAGTACATAGTATTATATTCAAACCACCACTTTTATAAATGTTATTGGAACAAAATATGCTTATGAAAATTATCTAATATCTTAGCTAAATTACTCTCTTATATGCAATACTTACTAATATTATCTTCTAACCAAAAAATGATGATCCCCTAAATTGTTTTTTTTTTAATTTGTGTTCCCTTGACATTCAATTTATGTTTTGGGGTGGATCATTTTAGTAAATATGGATCTATATACCTTTATTCATGAACAACAATTTGAATTGAACATTATATGATGAACATTTCTAGATTTAAGAAGTTTCAATAGGTTGAAGTTAAATTCTATTATTTTCTATTAGTTATGTGAAAAATCATTGATAACAATTACAATGATGTGTATAGAATAAAAATTGTAGATAAGAGCTTATAACACTCATATTGTGAAAATTTATGACCTTACAAATATTATTTTAAAAAATACAAAAAAAACAAAAATATATCATTTAAATTTCATGTATTGTCTTTGGATTAATAACTATTGTTGTGAAAACTTTGGTTGATGTCTGAAAATTTTCCATTGTGTGATTTTTCTATTTAAATCTGCTTTGATAAGTAGGATTTCTTAATTAGCCAATTTAGTATATATGCATACAAAAAATTTGGTACTAAAATATTATTTTAATTTAGGCCTAAGAAATCAATTTTGCTTGGCCACACTTCAATAAGTGTTTTGATAATCACCACAACAAAAGCACAATTTTAAAATGAAAATATGTGCCCAAACTTCAATACAAGGTGAAATGCCATAATGGGAGTGGAGGTGCCACCTAGGGTTTAAATATGGGTGGTCATAAAGGTACCACATTGACATCATTTCCTTACTGATAGTAGAGAATATGGACGAGTGAATTCAATAATAGAGAAGATGAATTCAAAAGCACCCTTGACCAAAATTAAAGTAAACCTTTAGAAACAAAATCAATAAAAAAAAAACTATGAAATTTTGTAGTAATTCCATATCTTCAAAGGGACTTTAATTTTTTCAATTAAGATGCCTAGTGGAATGGTTCCTTTAAAAATTAAGTTGGATAACACATCCAGGGAGGGAAAAAATTAGGCACAAGCTTGTATTGGAATGATCAACAAATAATTTTGTTGAAAGCAAAAATAAATATAGCATTTCTTAGAAATACTATTTTTAGAATATTGTCACACTCTTTTTTGATACTATGCAGAAATTTTTTTATAGAAAAAAGTAATATAAGGTTCAATGCACATACAATATAACGAGAGAAGCTAATAGTTTTTTATATTCTCTTAATAGAGAATATAACAATAATGAGCTATAAGAAAAACAAGGTTGGTATCATGTGTATACATACACATTCAAGTCATTGTCATTTAAAGCCATCAATTTTCTATTGTCTATAGTATTAAATGTGATGTTTCTTGATTTAAACTATACAATAATCTTTACCATGAAATATATGACATAGATAAACTATGGAAACACTCACATTAATACACTAAGTCATTGATATGTAACAAGGCTATTTTGATCCAAAAGATCATTACATATTATTATAAGTAAAGCTAGAACTGGACATTCAATACAACATGACCCTTAAAATCTACCAACTATGATAAAAAGAAAACCATTTTAAGTTGGAAAAATGACAAGTTTTTATTTTGTGTGATAATTCCACTACAGATTCTATCCACAATAACATAACTGTCAAACTAATAAACTAAATGCATGGTAACCATACTAAGTTAAGAAAAATGTCAATGCTTTTACTTTGTGTGATGATTTTACTAATTTTTCTTCTTTGATTCACAACAAAGATCTATGATATTTCACTAAAAACATTGAAGAAGAGCTTAAATAACCAGTCCAGCAATATAAGTTACATATTCATTCCTAAATAAACTTGGAATTACATAGATCATTTTCTTGTATACTAATTATTTAAATAGTTTTAAAATTGTTTTTATTAAAAAATACTTATTTTGATAAAAAATTACTATCATACAAATAATTAATGCAAATCATTTATGTTGAAAAGATAGCTCTAGTTTTGATTGTGTAATTTGTTTCCTCTATGAAAAATAATGTTTAAGATCAAACCCTATGATCTATCATCAAAATAAGAGCAAGACAAGAGATGAGAAATGTAAGATTGTTAGCAACCAAACACGATAAAAAAAGAGGGTATGTATTAGATAGGGGAACAAAAAGATGAGAGACATGATTTTATTTTCTATTTTTTTATAATTATCCTAATTATCCTGTTTTATAAATATCCAAAATTCCATTCACAAATAGATATCTCAATGCTTAAATTTGCTCCACCAAAATCAACTCTAAAATATTTTATAAAATCAATCAAAAGAAAGCACCACCCTTTAACATAATTAATAAAAAAACATTTATTATTGGAAAGATATCATTGTGCATAATTTCTTATTTTGGTTTTTGTGAAATTGATTTTTAGATCAAATTCCGTTATCTATTATAAGGATGAGGGCAAGACAAGAGAAGATAAATGTAAGATTGTTATCATATCAAACAAGATAAAAATGGGAACCAAAAAGACCAAAAGAAAAATGTAAATGAGGATAAATATTTTGGATAAATATCCATTAAAATAGATGGCTAAGGACACGTCTACTTAGTTTATTTTGGCTAGCACCCACACTTAACTTTTTGAGCATCGTTATGAAGTGATGTGCCATTTGCTCTAGTCATCTTAAATTATATTTTAAAATGAGATATTAATAATAATTATGGAGTGATGTGTCATTTTCTCAACATGCAAGTTGTTACAACTCCCCTTTTTTCAAAGGGAAGTTTCACTTCTTAAGAAGCACTCTATTTGAATAGGGAAAAAGTAAAAAATTACATAGAAACACTAAAAATCCTTTAAACAAACATTATCCTTCAACAGTCCTATAAGAACACAAATAAGTGATCTATTATATACGAAAATTCCAATCACAAATAGATGACTAATTGATCTCTTTCAATGCTCAAATTCACTCAACCAAAATAACTTTAAAATGTTTTATTTATAAAACCATCTAAAAAATCTATCCTTAGATAAACATAGAGTCATGAAATTTCTAATGTCCATAATGTTAGATCTTCTCATTTTTGAATTAAACTCTATCAAATTTTTCATCGTCAAATATTTCCGATCATACTACATGATCCCACTGAAGTAATTAATAAAATTAATTCAAAAAAGAACTGAAGTTCATGAAAAAAGAAGTCTATAATGTTAGCTAGCTAGATTCTAACTAGGCAAACTGCCCTTCAACCTCTGAAATCAACTGTTTAACTGTCAGTTATTTTGACGGTCAATTACCGCGTGACCGTCAAAAGTCTAGGCTCTGTCAGATTATGTTTCCAAAGCCACCGTAAAAAATACGATAACTTAAGGACTGGTTGGTTAAAGAGAATCGTGCGTATCAGCATACGGATAAAAATATATGAAATTTTTTTTTAAAAAAATACCGTCCAAGGCCCATTTTCCTCCATAAATATGGGCCCTCTCCTCCCCAACTGACTCTCCCATTTCATTCATCACCACCAGCTTCTTGTTAAGATACGGATTCCTCTCCGTTTTTTTCAGTTGTGTAGTTTTTTTCCTCTCATGGTGTTCTGGTTTATTTTGATATGAGTGTTTTAAGCTCTCAGGGTGTTCTGGTCGTTTTCGAGTTGTAGAGCTTCATTAGGGTTTCCAGAAGCATTGAGTATTTGTCGCTCTCAGAGTGATCTTGTCATTTTCGATTTTGAGAGTTTTCTTGGGGTTTCCAGAAGCTCAATGGGTGGGAAGAAGGGCAACAAGATCCGGCAGATTGTGAAGCTCCGGCAGTTTGTGAGAAAATGGCGGATCAGGGCACTGGCTCGAAATACAGGCGTCGGATGCAGCATTTCCCCGCGGGTGAGTCACCGTTCGCCATTTTTGTACGATTCAGACGAAGAATGCTGCCGCGGCCAGGCGTGCCCTCCGCCGGACGTTCCAGAGGGCTATTTGGCGGTCTATGTCGGGAGGGAACTCGAACCGCGGCGGTTCATCATTCCGACTGGTTATCTCAGTCGTCCCCTGTTTCGAGCCCTTCTGGACAAGGCGGAAGAGGAGTTCGGCTTCGATCACCAGGGCGCGCTCACAATACCCTGCGAGGTGAGTGTTTTCAAGCAAGTATTGCGGCTGCTGGACAGAAATGATCCGGCCGGTCACAAGAAGTTGAGCTTTGATGATCTTTTGAAGTTTTATTCTGACTGCGGATCCGAGGCGCATGCTAAAACCCTAAGAGAGCAGCACAGTCACAGTCCCGCCATGCAGAAATCTTTCGGTTGAGGGTAAGGATTTTTCTCATTTCGTCCGTCCACGAGGCCCTAAGGGTTTGTAAAGGCCAATGGCCGACTGAGACGTTTTGACGATTTGATGGATGCATTTTTGAAGGCTTTCTTTGCCTGGGGTTTCTGAGCAATGTGCTTACTTGCTCAGGCTTCCGTTTGTATGTAATACCGGGTTTGTAGCTCTGTACCTCGGCGAGCATTGCGTTACCGTACACTTGGTTTTTGCTCTGCTAAACAGAATATATACATCTTTTTATTGTCCTTACTCTGTTGTTTTTTTGTTTGTTTGTATTTGGTTTCTGATTCCACTGGAATGTGTACTGAGGTCATGTATGCTTAGTCTTGCTTGGGATTAGGTGTTTGCTTTTTCATTAAACCAAAAAGCAAGTATAAAGCCGCTTTTACTTTTAGAGAAAGCTCTTGAAAGCAATGGTTCTAGAGTGAAGGGGTTTTGAATGTTGGATTATTTTATTGTTTTGGAGGGTTCTTTTTAAATTTTTACTGCTAACAATAAGTGATGGTAAATAGCGCTATTGAATCCCTAGAATGTAACAAGGTATCTATTATGGTGTTTAAGGGTCATAGATGTCTGGCAGCTACCATTTGTCATTATTTCTGAACTTAATTTTGTAATCTACACTGTTAATTACAATCAATGATCTCAGGTTAGGCTTAATGATCTCAATGATTCCAGGTTAGATTTAAGGATAGAGTTTCCAGGTTAGACTTAATGATCTCAATGATTCCAGGTTAGATTTAATGATAGAGTTTCCAGGTTAGACTTAATGGTCTATCATTAGAAAGAGGTGAATGCAATGAATCAAAATTTTGAAGATCTGAACCTAAATTTATTTCTCATCATAGAAAAAGGGCGTAGATCTTGAGAGCCCAAACTTTTTCAAATGGGAGTAGGCCGAAAGTCTGTATTTATATTCTTTTTTATCTTGTTTCTGCCTTTCTTGCAATGGCAGACAAAACGAGACTCGTGGCATGGCAGAAGTGCAGGACGAAAGTTACTTTCTGGTCATCATACATCAATTTTTATGGTGAATGAATAGTCATTAAAACTTTCTCTATCAAGGTGACCGTCAAATTCAATTCCAAACGTCAAAGAGCACCTCCAGCCGGGTCATCTTGACTGATCTTTTACTTTGATAATTAATATTACTGAAATTTATTACTCTAAACATAAAGACGGCATTTTTATGGGCGGCACCTATGCTTTTGAATGCACCTAAAATAATTTTTTTTTTTCAGATTTGCAAAAATGCAGTGATTTTTTTTCCGAAAAGTTTTGGATGTTTTTGATTCAAAACATGCAGATCATGAAGAACAGATGTTGAAAATTTCAAAAAATCTATTGTGTTTTCAGTTTTTTTAAATTTGATCAATAGTACATTCTATCTGTTTTTATGTGCATGAAGGCCACCTGCATTTCCTGATTGTATGACCTATATTTTCTTACAAAATAGTTTTTTCGGTCTTCTCTAGGAGGAAGCAAAATTTCGAGAAACCTTTCAAAATTATCAGCACTTCAGTCAATGTGTAAATATTGAAAGGACAATAATTAAAATAATCTTATTTAAAAAAACTTTTCTAGAGCAAATGGGTCCCCATGCAATTGTTTATTGCTTTATTTTCTAATTTATTTGATTAACTGTCTAATTTGAAATCTTTTTCTATTTTTTTAAATTAGAAAACAGCTGCCTATTAATTTAAAATCAAGAACGGAGAGCGGCTGAAATCATGGAGCGCTTTTTACGTAAAATTTGGCACACGTATGTATGATTTTAATCTTCAAAATTTAGCGTTTCTTCTTAGATTTTAATCTTCAAAATTTAGAAATTGCCAATAGCCAACAGTTTTGTATTTATTTAATACAAGTAGGTTAGAAAAATAATGCCACTGTATGATATCTCCTCTGTCACATTGAATAAGGGAAGATCTCATATACTGACTGCATTTTTTTTATATTATTTCTTGCAGAATCTGATTTAACCGTTTATGGTTCAATGCAGTAGTTACTATTTATCAACACAAACATTACTGTTTACCATCTGAGAAGATTCTCTTTTCAATTATGGATCATGGAGTGTAAACTATGAAAACCCATCAAAATAGTTTTAGATCTGACTTAAATATTGATTTTTTTCAATTATTTTCAAAATACAGCGTGTTGGGTCTTTATATCAACATTATTATTGTGCTGAGCATGTTGGGCATTTAGATCCACATTATTGTTGTGCTTAGGTTGTGTGTTTGCCTGGCAAATGGGCTGCAGAGTTGAAGGACTGATGTTGAGAGTTTAAGGCCAAGTTAGGAGAGTTAAAAGTGTGTGAGAGCGAAGGATGTTCAATTAAAGTGACCTTGAAAACTGAAAGATTCTATATCTATGTTAAATCTGTTTTGCACTTGAATTGGATGGATGGATTGCCATGAATTTCTTTTCAACTTGGCACGGAAACTCAATGTTTTCCAATTTGTTCACTTGATTTGCCCAATTCATGGAGGGTCATTGTCTGTGTGGCACCGGAAAATAGACAAGAACGGTGATTATGAAGGGCATTGTCAATTTCTGTAGAGGCCAATGATTTCGAGTTCTTGTTGCGCCCATGTGAAGTGTACTACGCCCAGAATTGTAATTCAAACTTTTATAAAATTTCGTTTTATTAGATGAATGACATGGGCAGGATGATCAGGAAAATTGGCTTAGGACACCATTTCCCGCAAATGTCACCCACTATCAACATCATCCGTCCGTCCAAACAAGGTTAATACATTTTGTCATGGTAGCAATGTCCTGTTATTGCAGTTAGTGTTAGCTGCTTTTTTCCAGCTGTTATTTTTTTTTAATGGGAGGAATCGGTGGGTGAAGGGGGCTGATATGTGCACATCCTAATTTAGGAGGTTTATGTGGGCTATATATATATCAGTGTTATCTAGAGTTTTTAGGACTTTATTGGGGAGGGGTGGGAGTGGGGGGTGGGGCGGCGGACTATTATATAAAATATAGAAAATTTTAAAATATATAAGGAAATTTGCAAATATACATGACATTCATATGAAAATATAGATAAAGCAATGCCATTTAAAGTTTTAAACATCATATAGTCTTAACATACAAGTTTACAACATTTTGGTGTTTCAAAACACAATATGCATTCAAAATTTGGAAATCAGAATTCATTGTCAATATCATATAATGCATGTGATTAAAAAAAAATGTAAATAAGGTTAAAGTACAAAACCAAAATGCCCAAAGGATTAGTGCCGCCATTAGTTTCATGTTCAATATAAAACTCAAAATACATAAAAACTAAAAGTCATCTCTTATTCTAGATCAGCCAATTCAAACTCTGCATCAGAATCATAGTCATCTCTATCATAGCTTGTGAGAAGAAGAGCATCCTCATCTAATGGAACCTCAACCAATCGTGGTGGTGTCTCCTCCTCATCAACTTGGGCCACATTTTTAGGATCAACATCCCACCATAATGTTGGAGTTTGCATATACTTTGTAGTTAGACGATCATCAAGTCTAAGAGCACAATGCATCACCACTAGCTTCTTTGCTTGTCTAGAGGTAAGTCTATTCCTCTTGAGCAAGTGGTGGATAAAGCCATACGTAGACCAATTCCTCTATGCAGTAGAGGAACTAGCAACCTGCGCAAGGAGGCGAGTGACAAGTACCTTCAACTCTGGTGTATCTCTCCCATGCCATGTCCACCACCCAATAGGATCTTTTTGTGCCAATATGACTCTGTCCAACCTCGCTTGTGGTTTACTTGCATTTGGGTCACAAAGGTTTGTGAAGTCAAGGAACTGTGCATGAAGTTTGGAAGTCTCCCGCTCTGTAAACATCTTATCAATGGCTTTTGAGAAGCCGTCTAATACCTCTGGATCATCACACAGAGGCGCCCTTCCATCCAATTCTGCATACCTTTTGGGATTTAGAGCAAATGCTGTCATATGAAGCGGGGTATTCATAATGTTCCACCTTTGCGTCACAATGGGCCTAACATGCTCCTCATAAAACCCCGAAGTAGGATCCTTTGCTGCAATTATTTTTTTATCTTCCCCAATATACTGTCAAATGTCTCATATATCTTTCCAAGACTAGGAGAGTTTGTATGGGCATATCTAATGACATCTACAATATGGGAGATGACAACACAAAGGTATTTGCAAAATGCAAACAAACAATTTGAAAGTATTATATAATCGACACTAGAAATTTTAATATAATATAAAAATCAACAATCTAAAGACTAATATTTAATTTTAAATTTTAAATAAAATTAGCAACTTACCTCATTGTGCCCCACCAACTATCATCAAGGATCTTTAGCTTGACTGTTTCCTTCAACATAGCTAGAATTAGACCATCGACTCCACTCTGGATTCCCCACTATCAATTGTAGAGCCTCATGCACCTCAAGCATCCTCTCCATCAAGATGTAGTATGTGACATGCCTATAATAATAATATAAATAGTTTTGTATAATTAGAAAATCAAAACAATGAAAACACACACACACACACACACCAATAATTTTAAAATGAAGTAACTGAAATTCAAATTGGCATACCTTGTTTTAGCTAGTTTTAGAAACTCCTTTAAGAAGGACCTAAAATTAGCAAGTGAGGTATGTTGGTTGCAAATGAAAATCTAAACCTCTCTAGCTTCTGACACCACCTGCTTCACCCAATCTATCTTGCCAATGTCTTTTAATGCATTTTTCAATGCACGAACACAACAAGGGGTCCAAAAGATGTGCTTGTAAGCACCTTGCACCATCAAACCAGTTGATTTGTACACATGTGCTGAGTCTGTGATCACTTGTGCAACATTACTAGGCCCAATATCCTCTATGCCATCTCTCAAAATGTTGAATTGAAACTCTACATCCTTACGCTTCCCTGAACAATCTATCGCTTTCAAAAAATATGAACCAACAAGTGATGTGACAATGATATTGATGAGTGGCCGATGTCTATATCACTCCACCCATCCATCACAATAGAGAAGCTTGTCCTAACCCAAGTCCATCTCATATCCTCACACAACATAGTAATCTTGGAGTACTCATTGTCTAGGAGGGTTATTCGTAGCTTATGATCACCAGGGGGTACAAATGGGGGACCCATAAGGGCTACATCTTTCATCATTTATTTTAATAAGAGGAATGTGCCACATGACGTCAGACAACATTAGAAAAAAGGAATCTAGCAATGTATGCCTCTGTAGCTTCCAATTGTTGTGCACTAAACATAGCTTCAATTGATTTTCCCTTGCCACCCATCTTCCTATTTCCTCTTGTTTCAGTGGGACTAGATGGCCTAAATGATTGTGCACTTGAGCGAGTAGGTGTTAGACTTGTCAAACCTTGTATCCCCATTTCAACCTCATTGTGCAATCTGTGACACTCTAATCTCTCCTCTTCAGTTAAGTTTGAACAAGCTATAACCCCATGGCATGTAATACCCAGAAAGTGAGACTTAACCCTTGTATGGCTGCCCCTAAAATCATCCTGACAAACATGACAATCTCATACCTTAGTCCCTCCTGCATTTTTTTTTTCCTTTTGACCCTTAGGTGTGACATATTGGAGAAGAGATTTTTTTTTGTTGAAAAGACCCTTTACATATTTGCTCATGATTTTTGAAGGGCACTTAAAAATATTAGTTTGAGTCTCAGATTGTGGCTGCCCACTACTAGCATCTTCAACACTATGAGTTTCTTCACAACCACTACTCTCACTGCTACTCATTTTAGTTTTTGTGTTTTTAACTTTTTATGAGAATGAAGAAAGAAGTTGAACTAAAAATGCAAAATGCAAGCATGGAATCATGAATAAACTCGCCTCTTCCAAACTCTTGCTTCTTAAGATGAGAAAATCACTCCAAAAGGCCCTTCTTGCTGCTGCTCCAACTCAAACTTCAAACTCTTGCTGTTGCTGCCATAAGAGAGAAAAATGAAAAAACTTATGCATGCAAAATATAATGACCATATACAAATAATAACCAAGTTTTTGGCTTTGTAAGGGAAGAAGGAAGGTGGGCCCCATGAAAATGACCCCCAATAAACAAAGAACATTTAATTTATTTTTAAAAAAATGTTTTGATGTTGCTTTGTTTGGGGACAGTTGAGGGACTTCTGTGGCGTCCTTGACCGTCCCTGGGACATCTAGACACCCTTGAAATTATCCTAATATATATATATATATATATATATATATATATATATATATATATATATATATATATATATATATTTTCTATGTCTATATGCTATTTGTAAATTGATAATTTGTCCAAGTTGTCAAAAATTTGTCATTTTGGTGTGTTGATTGATAAATTGATAATTTGTCTAGGTTACCAAAGAATTTTCATTTCGGTGTTGTGATTGATAGGGGGCCCCAGCCTAACAAGCTGCATGGTGCAATGTACCACAAGCTGCATTGTGCAATGCTTGAAGCAATCCTTGTGGCCATGTGACATGCTAGAATTTTGGCACTCTTATTCTTACTTTCTTTTATTTATCACCTACTTTATTCTTACTTGTAGTTATTTATCACTCTCCTCACACTACATTCTTCCTTGCAGTGGTGTTAACTTTGTGATCCTTTCTCTTATGTACACAACATTGTGCACAAATCTTAAGCATTCCTCCATTCAATGCATTTCCTCTTTGCCAAAATCTCCAACTTTGTATCCTTTCCTTCCTGCACCTTCTCCACTATTTGATAAGTTAGGCTCTAGATGGTGCTTGCTCTTGGTCTATGCAACTATAATCCGACCTCTAAAATATGCTCACTTCGAACACCAATCTCCCTTCCACTTAGGTGATGGCTACACCTTGGATCTTTGACAACAATGTTTCTTTTTAATGTCATTTGCTTGCCCTCTAGTTTGCATTTATAGATAAATTTTGATTTGTATTTCCATTATCCATTGGGTTTGCTTTTACTTCTGCCGTTTACATTTTTAGTTCTTTTTAAAAAGTAGGCATGGACATGTAGCTTGGATGGTTTCTTAGCTTGTGCAACCCGAATGTATCGATGGGTTTTCTTTGAGCCAATTAAGGACTCAATCCTCACTAAGGCACACAGATCTCCATTTTTAATTTTATTTTCTTTGTTTTTAGTTTTTTTGATGTTTCCTTTAATATGTAATTATGACGTTCTGCAAAATTGTGGATTCTTGTCTATTGCAATTTCTTTTGTTGAGATGTTGTTGGTAGTGTTGGCAAAATGGTTAGCTCTCCCCCCAGGATTCGTGACATGGCTTAACCGCCTCATGTGTCTTCTATAAGTCTAGTGGTTGTATCGGGCATTAATAGGTCGATCTTTTGGTGCAACAACAACCACTACTTGTAACAAGTGGTATCAAAGCTTGGTCACAGGTTTGAATCCCCTTGGGTAACGCTGAGGGGGAGATTGTTGGCAAAATGGTCAGCGCTCCCCTTAGGATTCGTGACATGGCTTAACTGCCTCCCGTGTCTTCTATAAGTCTAGTGGTTTTATCAAGCATTAACAACTGCCTCTCGTGTCTTCTATAAGTCTAGTGGTTTTATCAGGCATTAACAAGTTGATCTTTTGGTGCAACGACAACCACTACTTGTAACAGATGGTATTGTTGTCATTGATGTCAAAACCTATGTACTAGATGGTTGTGCTTTGGTGATGTACATATTTGATCTATTCTATGTAGTATATTATGGTAATGAATTATGAAGATGGATGTCCCTGCTCCCAAAATGGCGATATATCTTTTTGCTACATCTATATATTTGGTGAATGCAAAAATGTGAAGATTGGATGGATATCATTGGTTGCTATGATTTAGAGTTCATTTCGGACATCTTTTCTATTTGGACATTCATGTAGTATATCAAAATATTTTGGTATGTCAGTTGTATTCAATTTTGGACATATGCTATCTTGTGCTATCCTTCGGTTGGTGCCGAATTTTCGTAGATCAAGACATGGTCTTGGTTGTGGCATTCCCATTGGCCCCATAATATATTTATCTTTCGGTGTTTGTGCTATATGACATGCTTATCTTATGTGTGACATATCTTTAGTCACATGTAGTATATCCAAAAATTTGGGTATGTCAGTTGTATTCAGTTTTGGACAGATGCTATCTTGTGCTATCCTTTGGTTGGTGCTGAATTTTTGTAGATCAAGACATGGTCTTGGTTGTGACATTCCCATTGGCTCCATAATATATTTATCTTTCGATGATTGTGCTGAGTAACATGCTTATCTACTTATCTTTAGTCTCATGGTATAAAGTTCTCATATGTGCGACCTATCTTTTAGGTCTGGTGCTAGTCTGTTGAACTAAACTATATTGAAATATTTTTTTGTATTCAAGTTAACATGTTTTTCTTGGCCGACTAACGTATATGGCTCTACACACACACACACACACACATCTTCACTAGTATTGACTCATAGTGTTTATTCGACTGAAGCTACAAAACATCAACACTCCCTCTTACCTAGGGAGGATAAATCAATCCAATGTCAACACTTAAGGCACTTGACAACATCAATCATATGATGTAAGAAATAAAGGCATCATCCTCAAGATGTAATCAATAGAAACATAGTCTCAATATGTGGATTGCCTCCATCGGTGATTCTATCCACAAGTTCTCAGGTGGATTGCCTCCATCGGCGATTCTATCCACAATCTCTTGAGTATTGGCCTATCAGAATGTCAACACATGACATTCACCAAATACTCTAAGTATTGGCCTATCAGAACATCAACATATGATCTTCACCAAGTACTCAATAAGGTACTGGCCTACAGAATATCAACACATGATATTCACCAAATACCTATCATATATCTATACAAACCACTCATAGACCATCAATGACATCTAACATTTAGTTGTTGATTTACAAGATATATCTATGAAAACAGCTTATAGACCATCAATTTAATGACATCTAACACTTAGTTGTTGCTTTACAAGATGTATCTATACAAGCAACTTATAGACCGCCAATTTAATGACATCTAACACTTAGTTGTTTCTTTACAAGATATATTTATGCAAAGAACTCATAGACCGTCAACTTAATGACATCTAACACTTAGTTGTTGCATTAATTCATCATGATCTGTTTCAACATTATAAATAATGTATATCATGATTTAAGTTATTGTAAGATCATCACCTTCTAATAACTTCTGCAAATACAAGTGATAATCATTTGGAAGTTGTCACTTCCTCATGATTTACACAAGGGGTAGGCCCATTAAAAATATTCATGATTCATTAGTATAATAATCAATTATATCAAGTTTACCTCAGAAGTGTTTCACCTTCAATAGTGAACTCCCTCTCAATCAATATGATCAAGATTGTCACAAGTTGACTGAACCATCTGCTCCCTTTGAAGCTCAAGTTTATCAAATTCTTGACCTTTTTTGAAATGTCAGACTCCCTTTACATCTAGTCTCAATCATCAATTCATTTGCAAGCATCAAGTTCTTTCTCCTTTGAATGCAATTATCTTGTACTTCTGTCTTGAAGGTATGTCATAGAGAGGTTACAAATAGCTCACTAAACTATCTTGACCGAAAATACCAATGATAGAAGCATACAAGATTTTACTAAACAATAGTATAGCATGAATTACAAAGTAAAAAATTATGTGCATTAATAAAACATGAAATACTTATCTTTTATAAATTTCAAGTATTTCATTTTGTAACGTGAGCCCATATAGAAAATATCATGCAAATTCACAGAATGATGTCATCGTTCTCAAACATTACTATAATTCTTCACATGAACTATATTTAAAAGCTGAAGGTTCTATACACTATCACAACCTTCAATCTTATTAGATCTCCCTTCAAGTGGTTAGGCTTTTAAAGAAGGAACCTCACTTTTTTTTTTGGATATTTTTTATAGACCCGTACATAGTCAATCATAACTTTTGAACCTAACATTTTCTCTTCAATCTCTTCGGTGAGATTCTTGTAAATTTGTTTATCACCAACATATCTTCAGTTTAGAAAAATCCAGCAATGCATTTGTGAGATATGGTCCTCATACTGAGACTATATTTTTTGAGACAGTCACACATTCACCATCAATAAACTACTCTCTTACATTTGCAACTTGGCTCTGATACCATGTTAAGTCTTAGGATCATCGCAAATGTAATAGCACTATTTGATTGTATGTGTTTTCCAAATGCAAAAAACTCTTGCATTTATATTGAGAATGAGCTAAGAAGAGACATGTCTATTCATTAATATATGTAATTAATATAATGACAATTATTATATATATATATATATATATATATATAATATCTCTCGAGTATTATATTAATTTCTCTAATATTTACATAATAAATAAATAAATATATATATATATTTATTTATTTATTATGTAAATATTAGAGAAATTAATATAATACTCGAGAGATATTATATATATATATATATATATATATATATATATATATATATATATATATATATATATATATATATATATATATATATATATATATATAGTTAAGTATATATATACATCTCACATATACTAAATACATATATACATATCTTCACTAGTATTGACTCATAGTGTTTATTCAACTAAAGCTACAAAACATCAACATAATCAATCATTTTGTATTAGGATAGTTAGCCCAACTGACAGTTTGCCTTACCTGCGGTGAGTAAACTGGCAATGAGCCCTTGTAAAAATCACCTTAACCAATGCCACCTTAACTGACATTCATATTCATAAGAATTAGTTTCTTTATGGTTTTTCCCATCTTGGGTTTCCATGTTAATTTTGGTGTTATGGTGTTTACTGTTTATGTTCTTTCATGTTCTTATCTTCATTAATTATCTGAATGGTTTATGATTGCTTAAAATTTATTAAGTTTGAGATGAGTTTTAAGATAATTGATTCACCCCCCTCTTAGTTATTTGGCATGTTCAAGTGCACTTAACCATGAAGTTTCCTCTAAGGTTAAGCCCAATTTTCTTGCAACTCCATTTGCAAAACCTTCAACAAGTGTTCCATTCATTCTCATGAGAGACGGGTTCCTATGAATTACTACTCATGAAACATGGGTCAATGTGTTTGACTCAAAAGCCACACAGTTGAATTCTAATAGCAATATCACATGATGACCGTTCTTTTCACATTAAAGATCTTATTGTTATTAATCTAGATTAAAAAGATAATCTTGATGATGATAAAAATGCTAATGATGTAAATGAGAGAGGGATATTGAAGAATTAAGGATGGAAATATTGTTGAAGGCGGTCAAGGGTGAGGGACCCAAGGTAAAAGTGGAACTTGTAGTATATGCAAGTAGTTTGAATGGTGAAGAACTCCTTGATTGGATAGAGGAGCTAGAAAAGCACTTTGAATTTGACGAGGTGCCTAGAGAACAACATGTGAAGTTGGCCAGAACCAAGTTGAAAGAACATGCATCCTTATGGTGTGATTATGTGTAAGAAGAAAGAAGAAAGAGAATGTAAAGCCAAGATCACTTCTTGGGATAGGATGGTTGTCAAGTTGAAAGGAAAATTATTACCTAGTGACTACACTACTTAATTGTAGATGAAACTACAAAACTTGAAACTAAAGGACTTGGATGTGAAGGAATACATTGAAGAATTCTACAAGCTGAGCATTAGATTAGGTCATATGGAGGATGGTGTTGATAACGTTGCAAGATTCCTTAATGGACAAAAATACAACTTAAAAGATGAGTTGAGCCTTACAAGCCCTAGGACACCTGAATAATACTATCAATAAGACATGAAGGTCAAGGATAAGTTGAAAAGAAGGAAAGAAAATAAAAATAGAGGTAGGGGAAGGACTTTCAAAAGAAGAGGATCAAATGCTAGCAGAGGAAAATCACCAAGAAGCCAAGGTGAGACAATCACCTCAAAAGGACAAACATCAAGTTCAAGAGGAGGTAATAGAGGAAGAAGAGCTAACTCTAGAGGCAAATTTGGACAAAGAGAGTGGTCTAGTGGATTCATAGGAAAATGCTACAAGTCCAACAAGTTTGCAGCCCATCACGCTTGGGAGTGCTTGAAAGAAAAATCAACTACCTCTTTTAGAAATGAGAGGAGAAATCAAGTTTTTCAAGGAGAAGATGCTGAAAGTATCTGTTAACATGAATGTTGAATATGTCCTATGGGGGAGTATTCTAGCATTTATGGAGAAGTCGCATGTTGCATTCGTGACTATGTTTGTCATTGATGTCAACATACTGATTTTACTAAAGTTTAACAGAATGGTAGACATAATTTGATTTAGCGCACATGGTGTATTACAGATGAGGTTATGCGGAGTTAAGTACATGTTTTGTATGGTGTCCTGATATCATGGTTAAGAGTGCATACACAAATTTAAGTATTTGTGTCAGTTATGAGTAATCTAGTGGAAACTGTATTTTGACAGTGTCCTTGAGAAGCAGTTTGTGATAATCGGATTATATCTCCTAATAGGGATAGAATATGGCCAAGTGAAGTTATACAGAGGTTGAAGACATTGTGGAGGTGACCTGGATGAGTCAGCATAGTTAGAGGTTGTACGTGTGATGATTTATTAAGTTTGTGAGCCAACAATTTTATGTGATTATGAAAATATAATGTAACGTGTAATGTTTTATATTTTGTAATTGGTTAAGCCTAATTGGCCAACTCAATTATGAAATATTGTGCATGGTATAAAGGAAGGATTATTTTCCTTAATTGTATATATGATTGATATGAGAATGATATGATGATATGATGTGAAGTGAGAAGATTTAGTAGTGAGATCTGGTGAAGCATTTGGTGCGGTTTTGGCATAGTTAGAGAGGAGAATTAAAGTTGTTGAGATTAGTAATTTTTGGTATTATTTTATTCAGATAATACAAAGATCAGTTGGACAACATGTTTAGTGATCTTTCCCTTAAAGATGTTTGGACAATGGGTCCTTCTATCTTCCTTAACTCCTAACAGGGTTAGAATCTCCTCATAGGAATTCAAAGTCTTCTAACAGGGACTAATATGTATTGAATGTATTTCATAAGACTCCTAACAGAGTCCATCCTCTCAAAAACAATTTTCATATTAGTAAATCTTTTGTGGATACCATCCCCACCGGGGTTTACTATCTGATCAAGAGGTTCCCTAGTTAACAAATATGGTGTCATTGTGTATGATCATCTTTCTACGGTTTCTATTTATGTTGATAACATATTTTAGATATAATAAGGTTAATAATAGTTGTTATTAGATAATTGATTCACGCCCCCCCCGCCTCTCAATTATCTTGGTGGAATTTACTTTCTAACAATTGGTATCAGAGCGGTAGGTCCTTGAAGAAAAAGTTTAACAACTTAAGGAGATCCATGGCGAGTCACTTCAGAAAAGAAAGTCCTAAGTTTGATGGAGTTAATTATGACAACTAGAAAGAAAAGATGAAGACACATTTGCTATGTCTAGGACTAGGATATTGGTTGGTCACAAATAATGAGAAATGCATCATTGAAGAAGAAAAGATTGAGGATTGCACTAAGAAAGAAATAGATCTATTCATGTGTAACATACTTGCCAAAGAAGCACTTTTGTCAACCTTTCCTGACAATGAATACAATCAAGTAAAAACTCTAAAGACATCTTATGAAATTTGGTTAGCTTTGGAATCTACTTTTGAAGGTGATAAACATGCTAAGAGAATCAAATTACAAAATTGGATATGTTTATTTCAAGAGGCTAAAATGATGGAAGATGAATCTGTTAGAAGCTATGTTGGTAGAATATCAGAGATTGTTGCAAGTATCAAAGCTTGTGAAGGAAATAAGAATGAAGATGAAATCATATGAAAATTATTGAAGACTTTGACCCCAGTATTTAAGAAGACAGTGCAGATGATTGAACAAGTCATACCTTGTACCGAAAAATTCACTAGAGAGACTCTTCTTGGAAGATTGGAAGCAGCTGAGATAAGTTTGAGATAATCTGGAGATTTACCCAGTATTGAAACCGCATTCAGCACACTTAGTGTTCGCTCTACTTTGTTAAGAAGTGCAAGTGTCAGTGGAGATTATGCCAGTAGCAACATATCTAAAACTAAAGAAGACATAAAGATTGAAGAAGAAATTGCCTTTCTTGTGAAAAGAGAACCAAAAGGTAAGAAAATATTTAAATGTTGGACATGTCAAGAATATGGTCATTTTGCATCTAAATGTCCTAAGAGAGTGAAGAAATATAAAAAGAACTTTAAGCCTAGAAGACCTAAAGAATGTTATTATGCTAATGATGAAGAATTTAAAGCTAGCATTGAGAAATTCTTAAGTGAAAGTAATAATGAAAGTGATGATATATGATTTGTTGCAATAAAAGAAGAAAACTTTGAAATAGAAGTCAAAGAAGAAAAAACTTTAGTATCACAGGTTGAAAAGAAAACTGACTGGATCATAGATAGTTGTTGTTCACATCATATGATTGGTGATATGAATAAGTTTATTAAGTTTAACAATTATGATGGAAGAATTGTTAGAGTTGGAAACAATGCACCTTGCCGAATAAAAGGAATATGATCTATTACTCTTGATGGAAAGACTAACATTGATGATGTTTACTTTGTGGATGGCTTGAAACATAACCTTTTAAGTGTTGGACAATTAGTTGACATGGGATATCAAGTTTGGTTCTTTGAGAAGACTTGTATGATCAAGGATAAGAATGGTAAGATGATTGGAACATGAGCAAGAACCAGAGGTAATGTATTTCAGTTGAATCCTACTGAGATGACATGTTTAATTGCTAAAGTTGATGACAGTTGGTTATGGCCTAGTGTTGCCGAGGGGAGGTGTGGGGTAAAGGACTAGGTTGCCATAGTAGCTGCTGTCGGTGGCCATAGGGGCTGCCATAGCAACTGCTGCCGGCAGCCATGAAGGCTGTCGTAGCAGCATGGGGGTGCGGGGCCGTGGGTCCCCCCCTTTGTTATTTAATTATTTTTTAAAAAAAAAGTTTTAAAATTTGTTTTAAATTTTTAATGTTTATTTTTTTATTTTAATATTTGTATTTTTTATTTAATAAAAATTTAAATGTGTTTTTTAATTAAGGGTTTTTGTTTTTAATATGTTTTTTTAAGTTAATTAATGTAAGGGCATGTTTTTATTACTTTTAAATGGTATTTTATTTTATATATAAAAGTTGGAAATTTATTATTTATTTTAGTGAAGGGAAATTATATGACTTTATATATATATATATATATATATATATATATATATATATATATATATATATATATATATATATATATATATATATATATATATATATATATATATATATATATTGTTTTCTTTTAAAGATTAGTTTTTTATTATTTAATTAAAATGAAGGATATTTTTGCATGTTAGTATATAGTTACTTATTTTTATATCGAAATGAAAAATATAAGTTCTATAGTTTATACGATTATTTATTAATTTATAATTGCATGATTGTATTTTTGGACATCAAATTTATTTAGTTTGCATGGCGTTTAAATTATCTTGCATGTGTTTTATGAAGAAGATAATTTTGTTCTTAAATTCTAATGTGAGTGGTTTAAACTATGTAATTAATAGTTAAGTAAATATGATTGTGTGGATAGTAAGGTTTTTCTACATGATGATGTCATTGTGATTTGATTCAATTGTGGATGTAATTAGCCTGATTTAATTAAATTATGTTGTCTTTTATTACCCTATGTGGTGGTTTAAGGGGTTAGAATTGTCAACCAGTGTGAATGTAATTCCAGAGGCGGGAATTGGATGTTTTATTTATCATGGTTGTTTGCCTTGTATACTCTATTGTATTTGATTGATTTGACCCAACCCTATGTGAAGATTGTTCTATGATTCTCTTCTGTGATGTTTTGTATAATTGTGTTTTGCTTCATATTCTACATGGGGGAATATGGCATTGACCTTTTTTTTATGTCCTATCCATGGGAGCAGGAGTATATTTATTGTGGATACTTGGAGAGTGTCTTGTGTTGTTATGGTTAGAGACCTGTTGCACGTTCCTATGTTTTGTGTGTTAGAATAACTGAGAGGGGGTGAATCAGTTATCCATAGTCCCAAATCAAAATGTATAATCCAAAATAATTTACTTCAAACTTCTGTAGCTCGGTAACATAAGATACTATACTGTTTGTGCTTTTACCGATTACCAGTTAATAACATATAATGATTACCGATCAAATCCAACATGCAATATGTAAAGTATGATAAAAAATAATCACCACAATGATCACATAACACAGGATTTAACGTGGAAACCCTGTGAAGGGAAAAACCACCTGGGACCGACAACCCAAAAATTGTTCACTCTTCTGAAGTGAGGTCGGTGAAGACCCAACCTTGTTAAAGGTTACAAACACACTGTGAAGTGTGACCTTGTTAGAGGATTTTAGACCAACCGTTATCGTCCAACCAACATTCACTATGGGGTTGACAGGATAACAAATGTACACTCTATGAATGACATTACAAGACTTTCAAGTCCACTCGGTTAAGAGATTTATCTATTTACAATGGTTAAACTGTAATAGTAGGTGATCTGATTACAATAAAACTTCAAATGTAGATTATCAGATCTATATTATGCTCATTCAAATCCTCTGATCAATATATCAATTCTGTATTAACAATAATCAATGACTTACTATTGCTCGGTAATAGCTTTCTGACGCTCGGTAAACTCTGTAGTTTGGTTCTCCTTAACCAATTTAATCAAGCATACATGAAGCTTGTTCATGCGATAATTTTGCAGTCTCCTTCTTTTGGCATAAGTTTCATAACGAAACCTTAGTCTCTTAAATAGACAAGTAAACTATTTTCTTCTCCTCCATAAGATTTTGCCGCTTATTCTCCTTCATCCATTTTGTCGCTTAAACCTTTCTCAACTGATGTGTCAGTAACACATTTTAATTCCATCCTTTAGATCTTCCTTAAATTATGTTAGCCATTGATCTTCATAACAAACTTTATCTCCATCTATCACGAGGTACTTTCTAGCTCATCAATCCTTATCGGCTAAACTAATCATTTAGTTCCTTTCTCCTGCTCAGTTAACAAAGAAATGTGTCGGTGAACACAAGCTTAGTTTATACCATGCTCAATTTATACTATGCTTGGTATACACTACACTTCTCGGTGTATACTGTGATGCTTCATCAACCGACCACACTGCCTTGTGTCTTTCAACTCTTTTCCTCATCATAGATGAATGAAACATAATCAAGTCAATAACATAGGGTCATAGACTCATCAAAATGTTACCCAATGTATTCCTTATCCTCATTTGTCATATACATCTTCCTCATATAGAAATTTCTATTTTTCATCTCTTTTACTCCTTTTCTACAAATGTTTAAGTATTGTAACTTACAAGATAAGTGTTTTCAAACTAGTTGACATCAATGACAACATATTACTGATTTAATCATATTACATATCTAATCAACAACTCGGTGATCTCTAATCACAGATCTTCAATTAGGTTCTAAATCAATTGTAGTTCATCAATCTCTCCCTTTGGCATTGATGATAACTCAAGTAATATGAAATATACCATACACATACCAAACATGTATTCTACACCTTTGTGAACAAATGCTGTACAAGCTCTCCCTAGCTTAATATGTTTAATCATTATGTTACTCAACAACATTACCAATGCAGCTTTGACATTTTGCAAATATGATCTTTTTAGTTTTCAGATTCCTTCTTTTGTTCTCAGTATCTAATCTTCAGTGCTCTCCCTTTCTTTCAATTTGTCTCTCCCTTAGATAGATGTTTTAGTGTTCTCATCGGTGCATATGGTTTCATATTGTTTATCTCTCCCTTTGACAACAATGCCAAAGAAACAAATAAACATACAACTTTGTAGTAGCCATGTAACTCTCTGTTGTCCAGTGCATTCTCTGTATCTCTATATATTGATATGCCAATCTATTCCAGTTCTTCAATCTTTTCACAACCTTAGACATGATCCAAAGTGTGAACTATGCTACATCAACATGTATGATATTCTAATAAGATTAAGCTGATGCAACATCCAGATCACATTAGTGACCGGTAGATAGGGGACAGACCCCAAGTCTAGTCCTCAAGTATTCAAATGTATTCTTCAGTAGAGGCTTTGTAAATATGTCTGCAAGTTGTTATTTTGATATAACAAATTCTAGCTTAACTTGCTTCTCCTGTACTTGTTCTCTTAAGTAGTGATACTTAATAGATATATGCTTTGTTTTAGAGTGCATCATTGGATTCTTTGAAATGTTTATTGCACTACTGTTATCACAATATATAATCATCAGCTCAGTGATGATCTCATTCATACCTTCTAACACTTGCTTGATATATGAAATATTTGAACAGTTTGTAGCAGCAAAAACATACTTTTCTTCAGCTGTAGACTGAGAAATGCAAGCCTGCTTCTTACTTGTTCATGTAACAAGTCTTTCATCAAAGAAAAATGCTCCTCCAGTGGTACTTTTTCTTTCATTCACATTTTCAGCCCAATCAGCATCGGTATAGACATTGAGTTCAAATTTGCCTTCCTTAGGATACCATAATCCATAATCTTCTATTTTCTTTAGGTATCTTAAGATTCTCTTTGTAGCAACCATGTGTGACTCTCTAGGGTTTGTAAAAAATCTTGCAACAATTCCCACAACATGTGCTATGTCTGGTCTATTGTGCACTATAGACATTAATTTACCAATCATAGATCGGTACAGTGTCTGGTTCACCTCTGTAGTTTCATCTTCCTTAGTCAGTTTACATCTAGTAGCCATCAATGTTCTCAAAGGTTTAGAATCTTCCATGCCAAATGTCTTCAATACTTCCTTTATATATTTAGATTGTGTGATGAATATACCATCATTCTGCTGAATCACTTGTAAGCCTAGAAAGAACTTAATCTCTCCAAACATAGACATTTCAAATTCACTTCTCATTTCATCAGCAAATGACTTACAAATTTGATCTTGTCCTCCAAATATTATGTCATCCATAATTATCTCAGCAATAAGAATAGTATCATCAGTATCTCCTTTCATATACAAATTGTTGTTCTCACTTGTTCTAACAAATCCAATACTTAACAAATAAGTATGCAGCCTCTCATACCAGGCTCTCGGTGCTTGCTTCAAACCATATAAATCTTTATGTAATCTACATACCATATCTTGGTTTTTAGGATCCACGACCCTTCAGGTTGTTCTATGTAGACTTCTTCTTCAAGTATTCCATTCAGAAAAGATGATTTGACATCCATTTGGTAAAATTTGAACTTTTTGTGTGCAACATATGCAAGCAACATTCTGACTCCTTCTAATCTAGCAACAGGTGCAAAGGTTTCACCATAATCTATTCCTTCCTCCTGTGCATATCCCTTGCATACTAATCTAGCTTTATTCCTTGTTACTTCTCCATTCTCATTTAGCTTGTTTTTGAATATCTACTTAGTACTAATAACATTCTTATCCTTAGGTTTGGGTGCTAAACTCCAAGTTTTGTTCTTCTCTATTTGTTCTATTTCCTCTTTCATTGCATTAACCCATTCATCATTTTCTAATGCAACTTTTACATTCTTCGGTTCATATTCACAAACTAGACATGTACCTTGTCTTGTCTTACTCCTTGTTTGCATGCCAGCTTGTCTGTCTCCAATGATTTGTGTCTCAAGATGATGTCTTCTAACAAATCTCATGAGAATTCGATCTCTTCTTTCTTGTTCATCCTGTGCAGGTTCATTTGCTTGCTCGGTAGGTCCTTCCTGCTCATCGATTTCTCTTTCCTATTCCTCAGTATTGTTTACCTGCTGACTGGTTGTCACAGTCTGCGGCTTCGGTAGATACTTAGGTTGTTCAATGTAAGTGAATCTACCATAGTCTTCTAGTTCCTTTCTAATTTTCTCTGTATTCTTATCATCAAACTCATCAACTCAAACATTAGTACTTTAAATCATTTTATTAGTTACTCTGTTCAGACACTTGTATGCTTTACTTTTACTGGAATATCCTAGAAATATCCCTTCATCACCTTTTGAGTCAAAATTTCCATTTCTTTCATCTTTCAGAATAAAACATTTTCTTCCAAAATTTTTGAAACAAATTACAGTGGGTTTGTGTCCAAACCATAACTCATAGGGTGTCTTGTTAGTGTCCTTCTTCAGTTGTACTCGGTTTAGCACATAAACAACTATGCTGACAACTTCTCTCCAATATGTCTGAGCAACATTCTTTTCTATCATTAATGTCCTTGCATAGTCAACAATTGACCTATTCCTCCTTTCAGCAATGCCATTCTATTGTGGTGTCCTCGATGCATAGACCTGTCTTTTAATACCATGCTTATTACAAAAATTTGTAAATTCATCAGAGATAAATTCACCTCCTCTATCAGATCTTAGGCATTTCAATTCTTTACCAGTCTATTTTTCTACTTTTTTTTTATACCACTTGAACATCTTGAATGCCTCAGATTTTTCTTTCAAGAACATGACAATCATCAACCTAGTATAATCATCAATAAAAAGAATAAAATATCTGTCTCCATAGTAACTTTGAGTTCTCATAGGACCACATAGGTCGGTATGAACCAACTCAAGTATCTTCTTTGTTAAATAGTCTTTTCTTTTGAAACTAGATTTAGTCATTTTACCTTTCTGACATTCATGACACATAACATGATTAGGCTTTGATAAGTTAGGCAGACCTCTAACTCTTTTATTTTTTCTAATCTTAATCATATTATCAAAATTCACATGACATAACCTTTTATGCCACAACCATGCATTTTCATATTTCATCATTAAACAAGAAGACTAATCATTATCAAGATAAAATAGATTACCTCTGGATTGTGTACCAGTTCCAACAAGTCTTCCTCCATCATCAAACATTTTCACATTTTTTCTCTCAAAAGCAACTCGGTGGCCTGAATTGTTCAGCTGTGCCACACTTAGCAAATTATAGTTTAATCCTTTTACCCAATACACATTTTCACATTTTAATCTATCATTTATCATTAGGGATGCTTTACCTTTAACCATACAGGGTGCATCATTACCCATTCTTACAGATCCTCCATTGTATTCATCAAGATAATCAAAATTTTCTTCATCACCAGTCATGTGATGTGTACAACCACTATCTATGATCCATGTATCATTCTTATTAACCTTAGAGATAAGTGCTGTCTCTACATACCTTTCATCTTCTTCTGAATCATCCTTCATTACCACAAATACTACCTCCACATCATCATCAGTGTTGGTATCAGTGATAACTTCTTCCTCAGCAATGTAGCATACCTTCTTGCCTTTATCATTATTGTCTCGGTTATCTCTATTGTAGTGTCGGTAGCCTCTATTGTTTCTTCTCCCATAGCTTCTTTCAGATCGGTCTTTGTTTCGGTCATCAGCTTTCTTGTGTAGACATCTAACAACAATATGGCCAACTTCTTTACAGTTAAAGCATGCTAAAGGTAATTACCGTCTTCCTTTTCCTTTAGGCAACCTCTTGGCCATAAGAGCTTCAAGCTCATCAAGCTCATCATCAGTATTGCTATCACTATCATCATCCTTATTTCTACTACTAGACTTACCAATCTTCAGAGAAGACATAAAAGTAGATTTTCCAATCAGATTATCAAGAGTGAGTGTGTTGTTAGGTGCTGACCTATTTTCATGAATTGCAGATATTCTGATGGCATATATAGGCAATAGGGTCTTTATAATTTTGCTTACCATAGTGTCTTCATCAATAACTCCATCTGATGCTCTAATAGCGTGAACTACCTCTTTTATTCTATTTGTGTACTGTACAATATTTTCACCTTCTTTCATCTTCATGTCATCGAATCTTCCTCTTAAGCTTTCGGCTCTTGCTCTTTTCACATTCGCATCACCACTATAAACTTGAGCAAGTTTATCTCACATCTTCTTAGCAGTAGTACAGTACTTGATGTCTTCAAATTCAGCATTTGAACAGGAAGCAACAATCTCCATCATAGTAACATTATGTTCATGCCTATCTCTTAGTTGATCAAGGGTCAAGGGACTAGTGGGTGGTGCAAGGTATCCATTCTCCATCAGATCTACGGCAGAATTCCCAATTCTAGATATATGCAGCTTCATCTGACTTTGCCATATTGTGAAGTTATCTTTGTTTAGCTTTGGCACTTCCCTCTTAAACATTTTGAGACCTTTGTACTGAAGTCCTTAAAACTCTGTTCCAAGCAACCAACGCTCTGATACCAATTGCTAGAATAATTGAGAGGGGGGTGAATCAGTTATCCACAGTCCCAAATCAAAATGTATAATCCAAAACAATTTATTTCAAACTTCTATAGCTCGGTAACATAAGATACTATAATGTCTGTGCTTTTACCGATTACCAGTCAATAATATATAATGATTACCGATCAAATCCAACATGCAATATGTAAAGTATGATAACAAATAATCACCACAATGAACACATAACACAAAGGATTTAACGTGGAAACCCTGTGAAGGGAAAAACCACCTAGGACCGACAACCCAAAAATTGTTCACTCTTCTGAAGCGAGGTTGGTGATGACCCAACCCTATTAAAGGTTACAAACACATTGTGAGGTGTGACCTTGTTAGAGGATTTTAGACCAACTGTTATCATCCAACCAGCATTCACTATGGGGTTGATAGGATAACAAATGTACACTCTATGAATGACATTACAAGACTTTCAAGTCCACTCGGTTAAGAGATTTATCTATTTACAATGGTTAAACTGTAACAGTAGGTGATCTGATTACAATATAACTTCAATTGTATATTATCAGATCTATATTATGCTCATTCAAATCCTCTAATCAATATATCAATTCTGTATCAACAATAATCAATGACTTATTATCGTTCGGTAATAGCTATCTGACACTCAATAAATGTTGCAGTTTGGTTCTCCTTAACCAATTTGATTAGGCATACATGAAGCTTGTTCATGAGATAATTCTGCATTCTCCTTCTTTTGGTATAAGTTTCATAACGAAACCTTAGTCTCTTAAATAGACAAGTAAACTATTTTCTTCTCCTCCATAAGATTTTGCCACTTATTCTCCTTCGTCCATTTTGCCGCTTAAACCTTTCTCGGTTGATGTGTCAGTAACATATTTTAATTCCATCCTTTAGATCATCCTTAAATTATGCTAGCTGTTGATCTTCATAACAAACTTTATCTCCATCTCCTATCACGAGGTACTTTCTAGCTCATCAATCCTTATCGGCTAAACTAATCATTTAGTTCCTTTCTCTTGCTCAGTTAACAAATAATGTGTCGATGAACACAAGCTCGATTTATACTATGCTTGGTATACACTACACTGCTTGGTGTATACTGTGATGCTTCATCAACTGACCACACTGCCTTGTGTCTTTCAACTCTTTTCCTCATCATAGATGAATGAAACATAATCAAGTCAATAACATAGGGTCATAGACTCATCAAGAAGTTACCTAATGTATGCCTTATCCTCATCTGTCATATACATCTTCCTCATGTAGATATTTTTATTTTTTATCTCTTTTACTCCTTTTCTACAGATGTTTAGGTATTGTAACTTACAAGATAAGTGTAGGATTTGAACAATACAAATCCACAAAACTCGAAGATCACCTGCATACAAAAACCTGTTACAAGGAAGTAGAGACAAGAAGAGGGCAACGGTTTGACTAAAAAATATGAAGAAGAAAATATCTTCAAATAATGAATGAATAATAATGTACAATGGATCATCCTTATAAAGGAGATTGAAAGCCTTGAAAGGCAAACCCTAGTGCATGTAATAATCAGTTTGACTATTACATGACTAATGTATGAGTTTAGAATAACTAGTGCATGTGCTTTTAACTAAAGCAAAGGAAGTTGACATCTTAAGAAGGGAGTAAGTATTAATTAATATAATTAATACTTTACTCTAACAATAAGTGATGTCAAACTAGTTGACATCAATGACAACATATTACCGATTTAATCATATTACATATCTAATCAGCAACTCGGTGATCTCTAATCACAGATCTTCAATTAGGTTCTAAATCAGTTGTAGTTCATCATTGTGGAATAGTCCTGAGGGACATTATTATTATCTTGTGATGTTATGTGAGATCTTTGAGCCTAGGGTAGGTTACCGAGATGTGTAGTAGGGGTGGATTACAATAAGTGCTAGGGCCCATAAATGGCTACCAGGATCACTTATTGTAAGTAATCTTAATCAATTGAAAAGATAATATATCATTGGGGGTATTAAAATAAACTTAATAAGATGTGGTTCGTCACCCATGCTTGAGTGCTAGTATTGACTAAGATGGAAGATGAGATGATGCTTGCCACCTTGAGAGGTGTGTGTCTGACATAGTTAATGGTTTTGTCTGTATGAGAGGTCATTGATACCATGTATGGTCACTTGAGTGCCGAGGTCTTAGAGAGACTACCAGGATGAAACTTAAGGGTTAGATGTACATGATGAAACCTTCCTATACACAGTCTAGTTATCCTAAATGTGTCAGTTGGCTCTGGATTAGTAAGTCTTACTTGTCACTATCTTTTGTACACCTGGTGTTAGAGAGATTTCAAGATCTCTTCCTTAGCTTGTTCTATTGATGTTTTTTATCCAAGTGGGATCTATTGTTATCTCCTCAACATGGTGGGAGTGGACCATTTAGGTTCCATGAGGTCTGGTGATAGTGATTCTTTTACCATTTGAGATTTTGACGTTTGTGTACCAGTGTTAGATGATCCCTATAGCAGTTGATTCTTCTTGTTCTTCTTTGATGGAGATGTGTTATTATCTTCTTATTCTATGTTTCCTTTTATCATTGTATCAATTATCTAGGAGATATCATGTTGTTCTTTATTTTGGATTATTATATTACATACCCTGCAACATGTGTAGTGGATGTAGGTTATTATGGATACCTTATGGTACCCGTTGTATCTATGTTATCTTTTATGTGATGTTTCTTTTATTGTTCATTTGTTTATATGAGATTTGTAATTATATCTAATCTAAATTAATTAATTAATGTTTACGTAATATTCATCAAGGAACCCTTGAGAGTTGTTTTCTATGCGAGTTGTATATTATGTTTTATTGCTTTTGCATTGTAAAACTTTATTGTTATTGTTTGTTAACACTTTAAAAAAAATAAATTATTCTATAAACTTAGTTGCATGTTTAGGTTAAGTTCTCTTGGGTTCCCTAGCGGGGCATTACATACCAAGCATCGACTTCACCTAGCTACACAAGTCTAAGCGTGCCTTCAAATCCTTGAACGTTGTTGTGTGGAGATATTTCCAAGATAATCTCAAGGATTCCTTGTTGGCTTAGGTTCCTATTTAGGAAGTCACTTTAGTTGGGGGTTTGACAAGTATTATGATTTTCTTGATTTTGAGATTTATATTTTAGATTATGTTTTCTTTATTTCTTTATATATGTGAAAGTATTATGCTTCTTTGTCTTTTAAATATAAATTTGGATGTAATATATTGTGTAATTGAATTTATTATATATGCGTATGTATATATGGGTGCACACATATATACTTATGTGTATATAAATATACTTATATAGTTATGTGTTTTTTTTGTGTGTGAATGTATTTTATGATAATAGAGTAAATAATGTATTATAGAATAAAGATAAAATGAATAAAAATTAATTATCTCTTTAGAGTAAAACTAACTTACCTAGGGGTTTGAACCTAAGACCTCCTAGGAGTTAGGCTAGTTATTTTCCATTTGGGCTATATGAGTTATTTGGTAATATTATTTATCTTTAATATATTAATGGTTTTGGTAAAGTAAAATAAGTTAATCAAAATAATAAAATATTTATTAAAGGCTTACGGGAGTTGTTTAATATTTTGAACCAACTATAGTAGTTGGAGTAGTTTCTTCCCATAAAGAAAATCCTCAAACCATATAGTTCACTATGAATATTTGGAGGAATGAAGAGATTGGGAGAGAGAAGAAAATTGGAAGGATTTGGCAGTTTTCCAGAAGAAAATTGAATAGTTTGTCTTAGAGAAAAAATGGTTGATTAAAAGATTTAAGTGGAGTTGGAGAATCTCAGAGAGGAAGGAAGTGTTTGGTTTCATAAGAAGTTATAATTTTGTTCCCATAATGACAACCATTTTAATGAAGCTTGGAGAAGGTGTTTTTTCATACAGGTGTTGTGGATTGCTCAACTTTGGAAGGGATTTCTCCACAAGACTCCAGGTAGGGTTTGAAACTTGGGAAATCACCTCATTGTCTAGGATTATATAAATTGAATTTAATTTTATTATGGTCTAAAAAGTATCTATTGTTAAATGATATATTGATTTGGTTTTGTTGTTGGAAATGTGTAGTATTTTTAGGAAGAATATTGAATTATATGATAGTATATCTCTTTCATATTTCTTCCTAGGAGGGTTTTTTTTTATATATATGTATGTTATTAAATGTTTTTATCTATATATGTATGGTTTAGGGAATTTTAGGGAAGATTAGGAATGCTTAGGAAGGATTTGGAAGGTCTGTTTGTGATTTTTCCTTCTTGTTCCTTATGCAAATTTTTACAATGAACCCTTAAATTATTTCACTTTCTAATTTATTAGGGATGTATTGTGAGTTAGAGAGGGGTTATGGATGTGGTATTGAGAGACCTTAATCAAGTACATCTCATAAAACCTTCCCCAGGAACCCTCCATACTTCACTTTAACTGTATTTTGATTTTGGGTCAATTCTGGGAACTTTTGAGCTAGTTCTGGTATGAGTAAACAAGTTTGATCCTATTTACTCATACTATCCTATGATTATGCTCATATTGGAATATGGGAATGCTCATATTTTCCTTTAAGAATACTCATATTGGATTTTGGGGTCATGGGAACACATTTTGATCACCCTAAGGCTTGGGGTATGGTATGTGACTTTTGATTTTTGATTTTGATCTTTGTTTGCATCATTTGACCTCTTTCAATGTTAAAATTAATGCACGAGGTTGATCAAAATGTTTTTTTTAATGTGTCTTGTTTTTTAAATCCTTTTTTATGATCCTTTTTATGCACATGGAAAAGGTTAGGAATCATCGTGAGGGCCTGAGTGCACAAGAGAGTTTCCTAGACCTATGAATCAGATCATTTGAAGTGTATTCTTGTTTCTTTAGCTTTTGTTGGGGTAGGGGACTAGGTACCCTATATGAGTGGATCACCATAGTTTTTTCAACCCAAAGTGGTTTCCAGATGATCCTATGAGTGAGTTTGTAATCAAGTGATAACCATAAAAATTAAGTTGGGAAGAGGAATTCCAAAAGGTAATGAAAGAAAACATAATGTTATAATTCCACACAACTTATTGGAGTACCGAGACTATGGGTAATTGCGAGGGTGGATCCTTATTCATAAAGAGGGAACCGGGGTTACATGGTTTCCAAGGTGGATCCCAATACACAGGTTGTGTGATGACACTCACTTAGGTGGTATCCTGAACCTTGACCTTGGTGTTGTAGCATGGTGATTTTTCATATTCTTTACTCTTGTTTCTTTTACTTTTTTTTTCTTGGTTTCATAGGCCTTAGATTGTCTTAAGTCTTGAGAGTACCTTGGTTCTATCTCCTAGCATGGGGGGGGGGCGGGTGGAACTTCACCAGTTTTACATGGTTGGGTGGAAAAACTCTTTCGAGGTATTGTTCGTGGTTAGTGTCTTGACTTGAATTCAGATTTATTCAGTGGTGAAGATTTCTTTTGTTGTATCATATATCTCTATCTTTTGTATTCAAGATGTAAAGATGTATTGTAAGCCTTGGGAAACTTGATGTAAATGTATTTGGAAATTTTAAGAAAGAAGCAATGTAATATGGGAGGGGTAGTTTTAGGAATATTAGGAGGGAATGATTATTTGAAATTAGAAAATTATAATAAATGAATGTAGTCATGTAACTTCTACCCTATCTCTCTTTGAATCATTGAAATAACAAATAGAAAGCAAGGGTTTTAAATTGAAAGCTTATTTACATTTGGAAGTAAAAATGAGTTATGTATAGATAAGGTTAATGGAAAAATAAATGAAAGAGGAAAGGATCAATGTATTTAGGTTATGAAATAAGTGATGTGTTATTTGTTTCTATCTCATTTCTAAAATTTGAATGTTATGTAAAGTAGGCAAGGAAATGAATTCATAAAGATAGTTAATTATATTGATGATTCTAATGTTGGTAACAATCATTAAGGGAACCCTTAAGGACATGTTCATGTAGGACTATCAAATAAGTTCTTAGTAATGTTTAAAAAAAATATTTCTTTTATTGTACTTTAGACCTATTCCTTATGGGTTCCTTGGCGGGGACATTACATTTGGTATCAGAGCCCAGGTTGCTACACTGGGAGCTCTAGGGTCTATTTGTGTTTAACTTAGTCACTTCTTCTCATTAAATAAAGGTCAACTAGATGCCTATACTTATGTTGTATCACTCTTCCAAGATGCCTCCCAGCTCCTATGGAAGATCTAAGGAGAGAGTTCAAGATTATCTTTCTACATCTCAACAAGAAAGTTCCCATCAGGAATATGAGGGAGAACAAAATCAGAGTAATGAATCTAAGGGGGCTCAAATGAGGTAACTGTGACAACAGATTTTGCAAAGGCTAGATGTTGGTTCCTTTTTCCTCTTTTGTAGATTTATAATTTGATTGACAAACTAATGTCTTTGACTCTTTAAACCCACTCCAAATCTGACAAGAAAAATGATCAATTAACAAAGACTGGGATATTAGTCCTTCTACACTTTGAGCTTTAATGCTCATCTAGGTATACCTATGGATTCACTTCTTAAAAGGAATCAATAAAATCTATTTGCATTTATTCAATACAAATACTATGCATTAGTATCCTTGATATATTGATTGAAAGATTTTATCATTAATAAGTTGATTGATGATGAAGAACTGCTTCCTAAGAATAGATCAGTGTCTTATTCTAGGGCACAGAGTCAAATACAACATACATCAACATAAAATTTAACTCAAACACACCCAGAACCTAGAATAAGTGCTTTGCATATTATTCCTCTCACTCTCACATTCAGACATCAAATTCTCACAAGAAACATGAAATATCTAAAATTATCCCTCCCTTGAAAGGAACTCAAAAATAACTTCACAATATACTTTGTAAACCATACGTTAAATTGCTTTGCAACATTAACATATAAGAATTCAATATCATAACAAGAAGACATTCACAAATATGAGATGGAATTCCAATGTATTTTCATTAAAATTCTTCAGTATCAGTACATTGACAATGGCAAAATGCTAGAAAAAAAGCTGTAGATCAAGATGCTCTCTATTTAGTTTCTAATATTACCATCCATTTCAAAAAACAACCACCACCTATATATAGCACTCACTAGCCACCTTGGAATCTTGGAAGAAATAAGATGCAACAAGCTTTAGATGGCTAGGAGAAGAAAAACACTAGAAGACAAGAGTAGTTACAATCATTAAAAAATATGGAGAGTAAACTGGAAGAGCATCTTCCTCAGTCATATCAAATCTCCAACAGATGGCCCCTTTGTTTGCATGTGTTCAAGGTAGCTTCAAAATTTGTTATATGGATAGTGACCACCATCTGGCTAACATACACTATTATTTTCATGATAACTACCCTCCCTATGCTCAATGATCAGATACCAGATGTTGATTAGTGTTCCTCCATAGCCTCCAAGTCAATGGTTGCAGGATTCTTTTTCTTTTGGGTTTTATGCTTTTATCCTATGTTGTAATTGTCCTTGGAACAAAATAAAACTGATTCAGTTCATGGTTACTACAATCCTGGAGAAAAAACCTTAGAAAATTTAAATATTCCAGCTGTAACGGTTAATCAACAAAATTTAAAACACAATCGTTGATCCTTGGATCTCTCAACACATCGTGCGGTTCTCATTAATCAACAGAATGGCCAACTAGGCTTAAAAAATAACTGGCCACATCACCTCCTTGAAAACTAATTAAAAAAAAACACATATGCAACACTTGGCTTAGAGAACCAACCACTTCATTGGCTTTTATCAGACAAGATCATACAGTCATCACAATCCCATGATCATTATCAACTGAGCACTTTCTCATTGAGGCAACATACCCACCGCCTGATCAACCCTGACCTACAATGTCTTTACCTTTAATCGCAAAAAGCCCTTAACCTCACATCTTCTGGAGATTATGCAACAACATCCCCTTCCTTAGATTCTCTGAATGTTTGTCTTAACTAGGGTTTGATCATGAGAATAAGTGACAAAGGAAAATCTCGTGATCATTGTATGTTTGGATTGACCCTGGTTTCATCATGAGATTTAGAGATAAAAAGCCTTCTCATAATCACTGAATGTTTAACTTACCTCAGGCTTTATCTCGAGATTGAGAAACCAAGGAAAATCTCTCAATCACTGAATGCTTGTCTTGACTGGGCTTATATCTAGAGAATAAGTGATGAAAGGCTTCTCGTGGTCTCTAAGCTTTTAAATTAACTCACATCTAATTAGGAGATTCAACAACAACATATTTCTCTTAGTCTCTGGGTGTTAACCTTAACTCTGGTCCCATTATGAGATCTGGAGATAATAGGCATCTCCTAGTCGCTAGATATTTCTCTTAACCCAAGCTTTATCTCAGGACTCAGTGATAACCATTGATCTTATCTTGAATCTACGGTTATTTATCACTTCACAATCCTGTGGACTCACTTACAAATTGGGACACACGTCAAACATGCATGATCTCGCAATGGTTAAAGACCTTCCATTATTTCTTCATGAAATAACGCCCATCATAGGATCTTTCTACAAATGGAAACCCTTACCCCTTTGGCGAATACCTGGCCCCACTGACAACTGTTTCCTCATCCCATGTCCAATTAGATGGTTGTCGCGATCTCGTGATTAAAAAAGAATGATCACAAATTATTTGAGGCATCGCGCGAATTGTCGATCCATCTTAGATTTAACCAAATCTTACTGCTATCAGATTTTGCACTACTTACCAACTAGTCCCGAAAAAAAAAATCATTGAAACAACCTTAACCAGGCAACCTTTGTGACAACCATTGAATTTTCTTTCATCTGTCGGGTTTCACACTGCTTACCAAATGGGCCTGAAAGACTTACATGGGTAAATTGACTTGATCGGTTGGTAAATACAGAACCCGAAAGACTTTAACAATTTTAACAAAACATTAGGAATTAGGAAAAATAAATATCATTGGGTAAATTAAAATTTGAAGACTTTGGCCCCACCCGATGATGGAAAGACACATGAAAAAAACCCGACTAAGTGGAATGAAAAAGGTAATGAAGAAATAGACTTGAGATAGGGTTTATGGACTTAAACGAATTTTTTTTTGAAACCCTTGCATTGACAAAACCCAATTTCTTCACCTTGACACAGGATATGGAGAACTTATGACTTTGCAGGAATGAGGACCATTTTCAATAGATTATTTCCATAACAGGAAAATGGGCTAAAACTAGACACCATCAAAAAAATAGTGAATCCCAAGGAAGCAAACCATTCTTACCATTATGATAGGGATAGAGATAGAAGCCCTAGGTTGTCACAATGAGAACCTTGGAACTCATAGTTGGCCTATTCATAATACTTGAATATATATTTTTTATTCTTTTGATGTTTTCCTTTGTTAACAAACTTAAATACTAGAAATAAAAGATATGTTTTCTGTATTCCCATTATATTATTTTACAAGAGTACACCTTTTCTTCAAGAAATGATTGTCTAAATAGATTACTTATGTTTTTTTATTGTAAGATCCATGTGGTTCAAATATATGTATTTATAAAATGGTAATGAATTCCTAATACTTGGATGTCGTCTTCTTATTGTAATCGTAGTTATAGAAAATCTCAAAGAATTGTAAGGTAAGTTGTTCTGTAGTTGATCTTATCTCCTGATCCTATCATGCTATCATAAATGTTTTCCAAAATGGTTTCCAAGTTGATTTGAAATTTTATATGCTTTAATTTCCTATAAATGTACTAGTTAACTTCACAATTTGTTATGTCTAACTATTTAAGCTAGTTTATGTGAAATTAAAAGTTAGAATTGAAGCATTTTGTACTTATAGAAGGAAGTAAGACATGATTATATGGATACTCATGTTCATAGGACTGAAAGGATTGTAGTGTTGCATGGTTATAAAACATGTTTAGTAGGTTCATATAAGAGTTTGGAATCTTTTATTCTTTCCTCAAGAACTTAGGAATTTATATTTTCTTTGAAAATGAAATAACATGTTTGAAATTAGGTAATTTCTGATATTTCAAAATATGGTAACATTAAGAAGTATCTCCCTTTCATATACCTTCTTAAAGTAAGAAATTGAAAAGAAAATAACAAATCTATTATTGATAATCAAATGTGTCTCTCCCTTCTTTTTCTCAAGGAATACGTTTAAAGGACTAAATTTTGTAATGTGTCATTGAGAGGAATGTTGGATTTGATGGAAAACAACCCACAGCTCCCAAGAACACCTACACACAAACACCTGTCATAGAAAGAGAGAGAAGCAAACAACTATGGAGACCTAAACGTATGGATCCACGAGAGAGGAGAAATCCTTGATGTGAAAAAACAAAAGTTGCAATCAATAATGAAATGTCAGAAAAGGTTACATGTGTTGTGAGATCAATCCTTAAAAAGGAGATCAAAAAACCTAAAAAGGTAAAACCCTAGGTTGCACAATAATAATTAATAAAAAAATTAATTATTATATGCCTAAAGTTTATTTTAAGTAGAAGGAGGTAATAAGTGACTTAATAATTAAATCAATATGATTCAATAAATAAGCAAACACTTTATTACTCTAACACCCCCCTTAAGATGAACTTTGGGAGAAGCTAAAAACCTAGAAAGAACAACTAAAAGCAAATGGGTCCCGACAACAAAAGGCCTGATTAGGTACCCAAGTACAAAAGAGAGTCTCTATAAAGTGGAGAAATAGAGAAAACCACATGGGAAAAGCTCTACTCCAAAAAGAGACCAAGGCTAGTCTGAAGGATTGAAGAAGCCTCCAAAACTAGGAATGTTCTAGAAAATAGGAACAAAGATGAACATGTACAACATCACTAAAGAATGAAACTGCAAACTCTATTAAGAAGAAATTGATGATATGAAGATCCTCAACAAAAATATGACCAGGTAGAGAAGACTGTAATCTGTATGAGTGTCCTCAAATGACACTACTCAAATCAGGAGGCAAACAAAGGAAAACACTTGAACTCAAAGATACAGATGGCACAAACACCAAAAGCCTGAAGAACTGATCAATCAAAGCTGAAAGAGTGCATCCAAAAATAGGAAAGAAAAGAGTGTTCATATGGTAAATGATCCATCTCACTGGAATGCATAGGTACCTAGCCATTGCAACCGCCTAGTACATAGAATCAAATACTAAATAAATAGCTCACACTATCAAACCAAGGAAGTAGTAGAACCAACAGTAGCAACCCCCCCATACTGCTAACAAGGGAGTAGTGATAGGTACACTAAAAAGATCATCCAATATGAACTGCATGATGAAGAAGAATCTGAAACATCGAATGAGCAGAGAGAGTACAAACACATATAGAGATACCTGAGACTAATGTCATTGGAGAAACATTCACATGACAAAAGAAGATGCAAAACAAAGGCTAACATCAAACCCCCCTAGCACTTTATAATGAAGTGCGAGTACAAAGAGCAAGAACATGTGCAAGATCCCATCATACAATAGAATGACACTTTATCTCAGTGTGTGTGCATAAAAGAATGCTACAAAAGTGAAGTATACATTCCTCAAAGAAGAGTGAAGGCTGCTAAAACAAAAGAATAGCCTAAGATGAGCCATCCCTCAAAGGGAAAAGATCCCAGGACCTGTAACAACTAAGATATCCACTAGATTGCAAAAATGTAAGAATTTGAATAAAATGAACTTGGAGAAGAATCTATAAAAATAACTCACATCACTGAAAATCTCTCTGAACAAGCTTTCCAATGATATATCATTTTCCAAAAACAAAGTCCGAATGCGCAAGATAGAGCTCCTGGAGTGTAGAACTGAAGATCTAGCTTTGACAAATAAAAACACAATCAGAAAAATAAAACCAAAAAATATAATATCCAGATCTGGAAAGAGCTTGGAATCAACTTTTTGACAATATCTTGTTTTCCAAATTTTGACACCGTATGCTCAAGATATGAGCAAAAAACCAACAGCTGCACTAGAGGGCCCAAAGGAGGTGTCTGCAAGGATTCGAGGATGGGTGACATTAGAAAAAGGACAAAATCACATATGAAACCATTAGATCTAATAAAAGTTCAGAAAGAGCTTTTCAGAAATATCTCATTTTTTGAAAATAGAGCCCAGATGCAAGAGAAACAGATCCTGGAATGCAGGAGATCTGAAACGCTAAGATCGCAGAGAACATCCGACTTTGATAGAAAAAAGAGCATCAAAATGACAAAGTCACAAAACCATACTAGCAAATTTAGATCGGGCTCGGAACCAATTTTTTGACGATATATCGCACACCCACTTTTGATCCCAGATGTCCGAGATATGGGCAAAAACCCATAGGTAGCTCCAAAAGGCCCAAAAATGTGTCAAGATGTACTGATGTCCGCACTTCAAGCACTTAAAATTGATGGCCAAATGGCCGTCGCAGCATACAAAGCCCTTGGGGCTAAAAATATGGGCCCTTGGTCACCATATGACTAGGGGTTGAGAATGCATGCAATTAGTGGGCTTAAATTTGATGACCAAATGGCCATTGTCGGCCAATTAATTTTTTTTTCAAAATCAAATGCGTGCCTCGGGATCCATGCTAGACAGTTTAAAATTTTCCCTCGATTTGTGTGCTAATTTTTTTTCTTTGATTTGCATGCCAAATAGTAAAATGGTTTCCTTGATTTTGGTGTTAGATTGGTACAATTTTTCCTCAATTTGCATGCCAATGCTATACAGATTTTGCCTCGATTTGTGTGTTAGGCTGGCCTGGTACCCCCCAAAAAATTTGCCTCAGAAGCCAACTTGTCCAAAATAGACAAGTTTTATTTGAATTTTGACTATCTCAGGCCTTCTGGACATATTTATGAGGTCTGTTTGGGCCAGAAGTGCTCCAAAAAATATTGATTGCCTCAGAATCCATGCTAGGGCCGATTGCAAATTTTTTTTGGCCACAGATTCCAACTTTGTCCAAATTGGACAAATTTTATATGGATCTTGGGGTTCTTGGATGCTCTAAACACAACCATGAGGTCTATTTGAAGCCAAGATGACCAATAAAAAGGTCCCCCCAGATCTGATAGGAAACCCTTCGAAAAACTTAGATTTGACGAACACGACCGAATCTCTTAGGAAGAGGATAGGGGCAAGCAGATCTAAAGCTCTGATGCCATGTTGGAGTTGATGAAAAATAAACTATAGCTCCCAAGAACACTTGCACGCAAACACCTGTCATAGAAAGAGAGAAAAGAAAACAACTATAGAGACTTGAACATATGGATCCACGAGAGAGGAGAAATCCTTGATGTGCAAAAAAAAAAGTTGCAATCCATAATGAAATGTTAGAAAAGGTTACATGTGTTATGAGATCAATCCTTATAAAAGGAGATCAAAAAACCTAAAAAGGTAAAACCCTAGGTTGCACAATAATAATTAATAAAATAATTAATTATTATATGCCTAAAGTTTAGCTTAAGTAGAAAGAGGTAATAAGTGACTTAATAATTAAATCAATATGATTCAATTAATAAGTAAACACTTTATTACTCTAACAAGAATGTGCTTAATTAGAGGAAAATCTTGGGTAAAGGATCTATATCCCCAAGGTTTTGTAATAAAGAGGAATGTAATACACATTTTTTTGAAAGGAGAAGTGTTTTATTTATATGGTAAGAATTTTGAATTATATGTGATCCACGTTTGTGGTGTAAGTTAAACTAATGTAAATCACCAATTATAAGGGAAGAGTATGATGCTAAATAAATGAATTATTGTATAAGTATAAAAGAAAGGAAAATAGACTACATGTCTTATAGAATTAAAGTAATATTTTCCTTAAAATGACTCTTAGTAAGTGTACCTTTTTGCTAGATGCCTAGTAAGGGAATATATATCTTAGATGAGTATTTTAAAAATAAATTTGTGTAGTAATTAGATACTTAATTGGCATTCTGTGTGTGAAATCTGAGTTGAAACTAACAATATAATTTCTAGTATAAAGGAATTATGAGTCGTTATAAAAAGAATAGGTGTATATTTATTAAAGTAGATTTAAATTAAACTTGAGATCTTTCTTAAAAAAGAAGTATTAGAAGAACATGTATACTTATGATATATGAGTCATATTGATGATGCATATAAGGAGAATAACACGTGGTTACTCCTCAATGTGCTCCTATTAAGATAGCTATGGAATTTATATGCATAAGGCTAGTGGTTTGAAAGTGTTAATGAAATATTTGACTAAATAAAAGGGGAGTCGTAGGACTTGTGTATCTCTCTCTATTAATCAATCTACAACTCTTTTTGAAAAATAGTAAATTCAAACAAAATTTTCATATTAATGTTAGAATTAGATATACTCATAAGACACTGTATGACATATTATTAATTTCAGGGATATGAAAGTAGCGATGTAGCTAAGTAATAAGTAAAACTTTAGATGAAACTCTAACTTAAAGTTTTATGGTCAAATTTATGAGAATTTTCTCTAGGAGTATGGATATTGTTTGATGAATAGAATAATAATAATTGTTATGGTAGGATTATAAGAGATGTCTTAGATTACATTATTTAAAGGTGTGCATCAAGTCTTTCATGTAATTTTGATGTTGGATATTCTCCTATAATATACAATAGACCTTTTTGGGTAAAAAGTAACTTTGTTTCATAAAAGACATCTATTTTTGTCTCATCTGAAAGGTTACTCATAGAACTATGTGTTGATGTATGTGGCTAGTTTTGAATATTTGTGAAGTTTTAGTTTTGAATGTTTACAAAGGTGATGTGTAATAGTAGTATCTTATGTACTCCCATTGAGAAAGAAATAACCCCCATATCAATTTTGTATTTGTTTTAGAGTATAAATTTTGGACCCAAATTCTTAATTAGATGTCACATTTGGGAACCTTAAAATATGTCTTATTATTGGAAGAACTCCTAAATATTGAGGTGTAAATTCTATCGATGTTAGACCAAAGTAGAAATATTTACAATATTGTTATAATTATGAATGATGAATAGCTTAGTAATCTCTGACTTCTAGGAGTAAGTCAAATGTTAGGGGGGGATGATGTAATTCCCCTCCAACCATAACATGTCCTTTTTATACACATTGGAAGTTAGGGAGTGTTATAAGGGATTGTATGGTTGTTTTTATAAGAGTATGATCCTTCTTGAGGTTTTTGCATAACCCAATTCTTTTTCAACCATAATAACTTCACATTCTAATTTGGGAAATGATAAATATTTTATAGATATGTTCCTTTATATCTTCTTATGTGTCTGTGATATTTTAGGACCTTGATGTGATGGGATCACTTGATAGATCTATATATTTCTTTGTGAGATTCTCATTATCAATGTTTATGATTATATTAGGTTAATTGGTTATAATCACTTAAGGGTTAAATGTGTTACCCACTCTAATGATGCTACTTGTTATACTCAAGACTAGGCATGGTTGTGAAATTTTAGCATTTGTGGATTGTATCTTTCCTTCATACTAGACTTAGATGATCAGACCTCAACTACATGGGAGGATGCTAGAAGACTTCAAGCTGCATATCCATATTTGTTTGCAGGATTGGAGGGCCAAGCCTAATTCTAGGGGGAAAGGATGCAATGCTCACCCTAGTACCCTAATATTTTGAGCTGACATGATTATTTCATTCAGTATGATAGACTCTATGTTTGGTTATTAAGATTTGATGATGAGACTTTTGAGCATATTTTTGGTTAATAAAACTATTTTATGAAAGTAATGAATGATTTAAAGTATTGCATGACATGTTTTTCATATATATATATATATATATATATATATATATATATATATGATTATGTGGTTGTATCATCAAAAAATGGAAGCACTTCCATTTAGGACTAGTTTAGCCCTCTGAGTATGTTGTTTGGGGTCATGTCAAATTCCTTGAATGGGTCTTTGACTTGGATCTAGCTTTTTCCCCTATTCTACCCTATTTTCCACTTATTTCTAGCCTGTTTCTGGCACCTGGCTCTATGAATTTGAGGTTCTTGACCTCAGGGTCAAGGTCGACTTTGACCTTGACCCAGGGTTCAAATTTCCAATTCTAGGGGTTTCCAGATGTGATGCAGGGCCATGGAAGGTGAAGGCATAATCAGGGTTAATTGAGACTTCTTAAACCCACAAACATGCCTTGTGAAGAGTTACACATAAGCAATATAAAAACAACATGAAATCAATGAAAATAAAATGGATATGAGACAAGCAACTCGTCACAATACTGGTGCAATTATCTTAAGTCTTTCAACATGCCCGATTGTGAGACCTTCTGGGTTTCGGCCTTATACAATGAGAATTATGAATTCAGAGTCTCAACTCACATATTATATTCTTAACTACTTCTACTACTATCTACTACTACCAACTAAACAACCTAAGCTACAAATATATAGCCAACAAAGCCACAAGTCAGCCAGTTAGACATTTAATTACAATATAGGTCCACTTAGGACGAGAAACCAAAACTAAAGCTAGAAATAACAAAACATGATGTGAATTTGCATTTAGGTCCACACATGACCCAAGAATAGATCCCCAATCGTGCAAGATCCAATTTCCTCATACGAAATTGTGCAAGCTGAAATACCACATGTTTCATGAGCGAAACTGGTAGAAAATCGATGCCCAAGGAAAATTGTGATAACTTCTAGATCCAAGCGAATTAAGATGTGCACCCTTACGAGAATGCTCAAGATTAGGCCCACATCACTGCATTAACTTTGCAAGGAAAGAAACCAATAGAAACATCAGTGACAAAACAAACATCAGACTGGTACATGAAACACAAAATATTTTTGGTGATGCAAGAATGCTCAAGGCCCAAGATGCTCCTACATTAGACACCTGGCGTAACAAAAGAACTGATGTCCACATCAGGTACTACTCATATTCTAACTTGAATCATAAAGATCCAACTCAGCTTGTGTAATCCATGAACTGTCATCAACTGGCTTGTCTTTCCACTGAACTAGATATTCCATGTAATCTTTTCCTCTTGTACTCTTTCTTACTCTGCTATTCAAGATCTTCTCAATGCTATCTCTGTCCTTCTTAGGATAATCCAGATTATCTTTAGTCTCATAATTTTCTTCAAAGTAATCAGATATATCAGCAATGTTGAATATATGTGATATATCCATGTCCTCTCGTAATTCCACTTCATAAGCATTTCCACTGTCAAACTTCTTCAGAATCTTACATTGTCCAAATTTCTTCATTTTCATCTTGTTGTAGGTACCAACTAGAAATCTATTCTTCTTCAAGTGAATCATAACCTCATCTCCAACTTCAAAATATTTATGTCTCCTTCTCTTGTCTTCTCTCTTTTTATATTTCAAATTACTGTCCTCCAAATTATTTTTAACTTCATCATGAAAAGTTCTCATGTATACTGCAAAATCCTCAGCTTCAACACTTCTTCTAGTCTTAGTAGGTAAATCTCTCAACTCTATGGTTCCCTTAGGATGAATCCTAGTAACAATCTCAGATGGTGTCCTCTTAGTAATCTATTCATAGAATACTGCTTTATTTGTGCAACTTAGGATAAGGGGGAAAAGTGGGGGGCTTTTTATTTAATAAAAGAGGAGGAAACTCCTTTTAATTAAATAAAGAATTAGGATAAGATGGTTAGCCCATAGAAAATAATTGAATAAATGATAGAACTAGGATTTGATCAAGAATAAGCAATTGATGATTTTAGCAAATAATGCTAGCAAGGGGCTAATAGTCTAGGTGACCATTTTTGGATGATTACATTTGCCCCTCTTTGACTAATGTGTGATCGATCTGGGAACACATTAAATCAAAGAATAGATTAGCCAAGAAGGTGAATAGATAGAGATCTAACTCCAAAGAATGAAGTGCAGAGAGATAGAAAATCTTGCATGGTCAGCCTAGTAGCGACAGTATTGAACACTTAGGAAAGAGATGGATAGTATCAAAACTCAAGATGAGAACTAACATGTCAAGCACAAAGATAGATCAATCAGAGAAAATGGAATGGTCAAGCATATGCTCTAGAGAATACCCAATAGGATATGATGTGTCTACCCCCTCGAGATCAAAATTGAAATCAGGTAGAGGGAAGGCAGAGGCAAGAGCAACATGATCAAATCACTAGAAATCATAATTGAAGATGAAAGAACAATAGGATAACCATCAAGTAGATATGCCCTAATAAAGACCTCAGAGAGATGAAATGAAATGTGAATGAAAGACTAGAAGGGTGAGAGAGATGGGAATGAAGAAGGAAAGAATGGCCCAGTGAAGATCGAAGGATCAGGCCTCAAAAAGGTCAGCCAACTACGCATAAGAAGGAAAAAGTTTGAAATGAAAATTTGACTATCAAGATGAACTCAAATTTTGAATTCAATCCCAAAAATGGATCCAGGATGTCGAAATTAGCTAGGAGTGCAATTTTTGTGCAATTCTGAGGTGTTTTGAAAATTGGTCAAAAAGTCAAAATGCTATATAAGGGGTAACAAGGTCATTTTCGAAGTCATTTGTCTTTTAGCAATTTGAGAATCTTAAGAGCTTAGAGAGAGAAAATGGCCCAGCAAGCAGCAGTCCCAATTCACAAGCATCGATTTGAGTGCACCCAGTTGCACAACCGGCCTCCACAGTATGGTGCCCCGGTATGTTTTCAGAAAAACTTGCCCTTTTTGAGTCATTATGAGCATTTAATGCATTTTAACACATGTTTTTAATATTTTCAAAATTTCAAATTTTTAACTTGGGTGAAAGATTGTACAAGCTTTTGCAAGTATTGCACCCTTTGAGGGAAAATGTTGTGCGATACTTCGTGGGTCAACATAGTATCGCACCGGCATTAAGTCTAGTATCGCATGATACCAGATGAAATGTCATGCGATGCTATGCGAAGCATCACACTTCAAGATACTATCGCACTGCTATAGGGAGAAGTATCATATGATGCTTTAGCAAAAATTAGTACCGCACAGTTGAAAAATTTGACAGGTTTTAGTGCGTTTGAGCAAAATGACATGGGTCTAGACAATGTTTTCTTTTTAAAATGCATTGTACTGATTTTATACATCCATGATGATATGTTCTAACATCTGGTTTTGGATTGATGGTTTGCAGGAGTTCTTTCTGGCACTATTGATCAGAGTGCCGAAGGTTTCTAGGCTACGGTATGTCCAAGATCTGGATGATCTAGGTTGGGCAGACTTGAGGGTGATGAGCTTTGGCTACTTGCTGAAGTTTCCCCACATTCGAGCTGACCATGGGTTGTTGACTACGCTAGCTGAGAGATGGCATAGAAAGCACAACACCTTCCATCTGCCTACTGGAGAGGCATCGATCACTTTGGAGGATGTCTATCAGATTCTTTGAGTGCCTAGCCATGGTGATCCTATAAGTATAATCATGTGTATAGATAGTCATAGATGTGAAGTGTCCATATAATAGAAAATGACATGATTGTTTAGTGGCACAGGTATACTATGATCAGGATCCTACCGAGGGATGACAGGCCATCTAGGGCATGTTACAGGATGTTATGATTATAGAAAGACACATCACCTGGGATTGGTTGATGGATGATTTTGGTAGGGACTTCCTAGTGCCATGTATTGTTGCTTCCATTATTGCACAGGCCCTTATCATTGACAGGAGTCAGAAAAGTTTTTCACTAGGATGGGGTAGATTGTTAGTAGATCTGGTAGCACATCCACAACGGATGGCATGGGGCCCGACCATATTGGCTGATATGTACCATGACCTCCATGAGATCGTGTACCATGAGAGTAGGACATGGGCGTGTGGTGCTATTCTAGCACAGGTGTGGTCATGGGATCACATCACTATGGTGCATCCATGTGTATAGACGAGGGAGAGGAGACATCCCTTTATCTAAAGATATGCATCATTTTTATCACAACCTCATAGTAGGGATGTGATATACTATAGGAGGATACTGGATGAGCTGACCTCATTCCAGTGGAGGCCATATAGGGCTGTGGAGGTATGGGGTGATGTGGAGGATGAGCTAAGCTATATGCTATGCAGCAGGCCAGTGGTAGGCTGACAACTAGATATTGTGGAGAGGTTTGTTATTACTCGGGTATGGAGGTAGTTCAGGCAGTAGTAAAGAGTGTCTACAGAGAATACTAGATACGCCTGAGCTAGGGATGAGGAGGGTCAAGGCTGGCTACCAATGCTGGATTACTAGCAGGTAGTATAGGATACAACAGCCATACAGAGAGAGCCATGGGACTATCTCCCAGACATGGAAGATGCAGGGGCTGATGCAGCCTCTAGAGCAAAGTGGCAGTGAGCTCCATTTCCTAGGTTCATGGTACTTGATGCATAGCTAGTAGCTTAGGGAGATGATGGTGATGATAGAGATGGAGGAGATGGAGGAGGGAGAGGGAGAGGGAGAGAGACTAGATAGAGCTCTTGATCAGGTGGTCAGAAATGGCCACGGGGACAGGGTTTGGCTGATGAGGGTGATGATGGGGGAGACCAGCTCGCCACATTAGGAAGGATCAGCCTACAGGAGGAGAGGACCTGAGAGCTAGGATCCAGGCTTTAGAGATGGAGATGCAGTAGTTATGCATCACCATAGCAGTTAGGGAGCAGCAGCTGATAGATTTGAGAGCCAAGCTCGAGTAGTGGGATAGCGCTATACAAGCTACTACTGTAGAGTCATGGAGAGAGACAATGTGAGCCACATACTATCATGGGCTCTATATACAAGCTGTGCCATAGGGTTAGAGGGAACCACCCTACTCTATTATAGTTGGTAGATCAGATATGGTACCAGATGTAGCACCACCTCCTCCACCACTAGGTCCACATGATGGTGGTAGTGAGAGCTAGGATGGGGATTTTTAGATGTTTACATACCATGAGACTTTGATCCAGATTTTTGGGATCTCATATTGTATTGTGTATCATGAAATTGTTACATATACAAGATTATTGGATTTGTGATGTATCTGTGTATTTGTCTCACTTGTGATGGATGTATCAGTTTATATTGTCTTGTCATTTTGCTCAAAATGTATGTTATAAATGCTCATGTATATTCTCTCTCATAGATGTATGTTTAAATTCCATGTGTATGATATAGATTCATGTTTCTAAAAATGATATTTTTCAGGATATAGATATGATGATAAGATTAACCCCTTGTGATGATAGGAACATAATGTGATGTGAAAGATAAGGAGTGAAAGACATGATTGAGAAAAGAAAAGGTGAGCCCAGTTGATCGATAGGTCCATGAAAGATGAAAAGGAGAGCTCTCTCCATATGCAAAATAAAAAACTAAACTAACATGAACCTAAAAATGCAAGCTACTATGGAAAGTGGTTTACTTTCAAGGTCACAAAGCTTTTAGACTCTAATATTCATCATCCAGCTTTATTGGTAGCATCACAAGATCATACAATACACACTAGTATAACCATGGGTATATGAATATGATCTATATCAGATGAAATGTGGGAATCCCACTTAGGCACCAAAGACATATAGGTCAAGATGACTAGTGCAGTGAGATTCCCTAAGTTTAATATAGAAAGATTATGCTCGCACTGAGACATAAGAAAGTCAAGATGTCTATAAGCACACACTTGTGAACATAGTAAACGACAATACCTTGTAAGTCCTAATGTCAAGTAGAACTAGCATAAATGCTAATGACAGTTAAGACCAACAAAATATATCCATAAGCAGAGAAAGAAATAAAACATGTCCTCATGCTCCAGTCTTCTAGCTATGCATCATCAAAAACCATTAGGGAGAGGACACTTAGCAAAGAAATCATCATAGATAGCACACAAAGAAAGAAATTCCAACAAGTCTTAGCAAGTCAAGTGGTTTAAGTGCATGTGTGTAGGTCATAGAGTCAATCTTTGAGTATCACGTCTATCGATGGAAATATCACATCATTCTGGATTGTGGGTAAACATCTAATAAGTGTTGAAAAACACTTGACACTAGGAAGTGTTGAAGAACACAGTTGGAGTGGTGTTGAAAAACACCATTGGAACCAAGTGGCCCAAGGAACCCGAATGCACAAAGAGACCCGAGATAAGATTAGAACAACAGATGCCCCCTAGACTAAGATAAGAGTCAATTCCATGCTAGGAGAGGCAAAGCGAGAAGTAGAGCGAAGGAGCACCACACAAGAATGATAGACATAGGTGCAAGGGTCTCAAGTAGTGCCTGTTTCCAGGTTTTCACCACTTGATAGATTTTTTCAGGACTTTTTTCAATTTTTTTTGTATTTTTGCTACCAAGGTGCCTGTTTCCAGGTTTTCACTAAGGCACTTTTTCTATTTTTTTGAATTTTTTGCATTTTTTGATGTTTTTGGTGAGACATCAAAGCATCTGTTGCTAGGTTTTCACTAGGATGCTCATTTTTTCAGGACATTTTATGCTTTTTAGGATTTTTTCGGCATCATATATGAATTATTTTGAATTTTTTCAGGATCAATAAAGAATATGTACAAAAGAGCTCAAGAACCTTAGGCATAGAACTTTTTCAGATGTAGAACATTGATAGGCTCAGTAAGCTCTTCTCCTTTAGGTGTAGATAGTTGATAGGCTCTAGACCCAAATAATGCTATGATGATGTAAGGCCCTAACCAATTTGGCACAAACTTTCCTTTCTGCTCTCTATTTTGCTAATTTTTAGGATTTTCTCTGAGAACTAGTTCACCCACTTGGAACTCTCTAGGATGAAATTTCTTATTGTAAGCAGTAGACATTCTCTTCTGATAGGTGTGCATGTGATCAAAGGTGGCCTTGTGGTGTTCTTCCAATGTGGTAAGCTCATACACTCTCATGGGCCTTTGGTCTTCATCGGTAATCAAACCATGGAGAGAGACTCTCAGTGAATGTATTTCAACCTCTAATGGTAAGACAACCTCAGAACCATAGACCAAGGAAAAAGGTGCTGCACCTTTAGGAGTGCAGATAGACATTTTGTAAGCCCATAGCATAGGATTGATCTGTAGATGCCAATCCTTGCTTGATTTGTGCATTATTTTGTGGAGAATTTTCAGCAATGTTTTGTTTGAGGCCTCAACTTGGCCATTCCTTTGAGGGTAGTAAATAGAAGACCAATGTTTTTTGATTTTGAACTTTTTGCACAAGTGCTTTAGGTCTTTGTTCTTAAATTGGCCATCGTTATCTGTGACTATGGAAGAAGGAACACCATAGCGACAAATGATGTGATTCAAAATAAACATGGCAACATGTTTGTCGGTAGCTGCAGATAGTGGGAAAACTTCAACCCATTTGGTGAAATATTCGGTAGCTATAATGATGAACTTATGCCCACTTGATGAACTAGGATAAATCTTGCCTACCAAGTCAAAGGACCATTGTTGAAATGGCCAATAAGTAATAGAGGGAATGAGCTCACGTCCTAGAGCATGAATGAGATTCCCATGTAGTTGAAAATTTTTGCAGGACTTGGCATATCGAATAGCATAAGCTTGCATAGTAGGCCAATAGTAGCTAGCCCTAAGCAATTTTTGAGTGAGTGCAAGACCATTAGAGTGTGACCCACATATGCCATCGTGAACTTCAGCTAGCGCCTTTTCTGACTCCTCTATTTCTAGACACCTAAGGAGAGTTCCATCTAGACCCTTCCTATACAAGTCACCAAAGACAAGGGTAAAGTGTGAGACATTACGAATGAGTTGGCTCTTCTCATTGCGTGTTAGATTTTTAGGGATAACTTGATCTTGGAGATAGGAAAAGATGGTGGCATAGTGGGAGGAGTCATGACAGACCACAATGTAAATGACATGGTCATCAGGGGAATTGTAGGTAGGGTAGCACAATTCTTCCACCAGGAACTCAAAGCATGGTTCGTGCTCTTCTAGTTATAGAATGGATGCCAAAGTAGCCATGGCATCAACAGCCTTGTTCTCAACTCTAGGAATTTGTTGGAATGTGATAGATGTAAAATAATTCCTAAGTGAGTCTATCATCTTCTTGTAGGGAATCAACTTGTCATCTTTGGTTTGATAATCATCATTTACTTGGTTTATGACAAGTTGAGAATCTCCAAAAATATGCAACTGAGAAATCCTCCATTCTTAACGCCATTCAACAAGGCTTCATATTTAGCTATGTTATTGGTGCATGATAAGAGAAGCTTGTATGATTTAGGAATGGTTTATCCATGAGGGGTAACAAATAGGATTCCAACACCATCACCATTCTGTGTGTGAGAACCATCAAAAAGCATTTTCCATGTATGCCCTATGATATTCATGATCAAAGCATCTGGGAAATCTATCTGAAGAGGATCGTTATCCATCATAGGAAAGTCATCCAATTGATTCACAATTGCTTTCCCTCTAATATCTTTTCTCTCAATATACTAAATGTCAAATTCTGAAAGAATCAACATCCACTTGGTGAGGCATCTAGTAAGCACAGCTTTACTTAGGAGATATTTCAAAAGATCAATTTTAGCAACCAGCTGTGTAGTATGTGCAAGCATGTAATGTTTGAGTTTTTGAGATGCAAACACCATAGCTAAACAAGCCTTTTTAATACTGGTGTAGTTGAGTTCATAAGCAACCAGAGTGTGAATGATATAGTAAATAGCTCATTCTTTTCCCATATCATCATGTTGTGCAAGAAGAGCCCCTAAGGAATTTGCTATAGTAAAAATGTATAATATCAATGGTTTTCCTTGGATAGGTGGCATAAGGATAGGAGGTCATGATAGGTAATTCTTGAGCTGGTCCAAGTTCTTCTGACACTCCTCATTCCATATACAAGTAGCTCCCTTATGCAGATTCTGATTGAATGGTTGAGCTCTATCAGCTAGCTGAGAAATGAACCACTGGATAGATTGGAGACAGCCTTGGAGAATCCTTAATTGTTTGATGTTACAAGGAGGTGACATCTCCATGATAACTTGCACCTTTTTTGGGTCTACTTCTATTCCTTTTACTGATATTATGTATCGTAGTAGTTTCCTAGAAGTGACACCAAAAGCACATTTTTTTGGATTTAATCTGAGTTGAAATTGTTCCATGCGGTCTAATATCAAACTCAAATTAGAAAAATGAGTGCTTCATTGTTTTGATTTGGCAAGCATGTCATCAACATAGTCCTCCATGTTTTTGTGCATCATATCATGAAAGATGGTAGTCATGGCTCTTTGATAGGTTGCACCAGCATTTTAAGCCTGAACAACATGACATTCCAACAAAAGGTACCCCATGCACATGTGAAGGCTGTCTTCTCTTGATCCTCAGGGGCGATCTTAATCTGGTTATATTCAGAGAATCCATCCATAAGGGAGTACATTTCATAGCCCACCGTCATGTCCACTATCATGTCGATATTTAGAAGTGGAAAATCATCCTTAGGGCATGCTTTATTCAAATCTCAGAAATCAGTGCATACACGAATGGATTTGTCATGTTTGGAAATAGGAACAATGTTGGAAATCCACTCAACATAGTCAATCGCTTTGATGAAGTTGGATTTTAGGAGCTTCTCAAGTTTAGCCTTAACCAGTAATGCCACATGGGGATGCATCTTTCTCAGTTTTTGTTTGATAGGTTTTACCTTTGGAGCAATAGAGAGATGGTGCATAATAAGCTCAGTATCTAAACTTGGCATGTCTGAGTATGTCCAGGAAAAAATGATCTTTTTCTTTTGAAAGAATGTAGAAAATTATTCTTTTTCTTCTGCTAAGAGAGATTGAGCCACATGTATGATTTTAGGAGATTCCTCTGTCCCCAAGTTGATGGACTATGTAGGTTCTATGAGAACTAAAGACCTTTCTTGAAAATAGCTTGGTAGACTACCAAGTACCTCATCCTTGGGTGCCTCAACGAGGTTTTCACCCTTAGATACATTTTTATTTTTACTATTTTGAGGTTCGAACACCACCATAATGTGGTTTTCACCATCTGACCATTGTTTTTTCTTTTAATTTTATGACTGAGTTACTTGATATCTGATTTAGTCATGTTTGTTGCTGGTGCGCTGGTGGAAGAAGTAACAAGTTCAATGGCATTGAGGTAGTAGGCGATCTCATAGTCATTTTGAAAAGAAGGCAATATAGGTCTTTGATCTTGGACAGGCCAATCTATGAGATCTGAGTGTGTGAGGGAAAGTGAAATCACTGGTTCAAGGTAATTGATGTGGGGTATATCATCTTTGGTGACAAGAGAAGTCGAGCCTATAGGGTAGGCTCCAAAAGTTTCAAGATCTAGATTTGACATGGAAGGACCAGCATGGTCTATTAAAGAAATATGTGGATTGAACTCATCAGACCCTATACGAGACTCATCAACTATGTTGGGTGGGTCACTATAGGTATGAATCACATCAACGTCCATATCTACTATAGAAGATCCATTTGAGAGAGTTTCCCATTCATACTCATTTGAATTGGTTGTGGAACTTCTGCTAGGATGTTTGCACCAAGAGGGCTTAGGATGCCTAGAAGTAGAGGTGTTCATGTCATTATGTGTGAGATCTCCTCTTTCTATTAATCGTGCAATATTTCTATGCTGTCTATCAAAGCTCAATGACTCATTAGGCACAAAATTTCTAGATGTAGAGGCTTCAACTATATCATCAGTAGGCATGCATTCTTTTCCCCAAAGAAGTGAGGTAGAAGGAAGACAGTCTTCCATTTGGGCCATAGTGCATAGTGGTGATTCCTTGTCATCCGTATCTAAGTCACTAAGCACGAGAGTATTTCTAGAATATTCAGGGATGTCATTGGCATCACCATATCCTAGACCTGTGGTATCTTTAGAAGACCGACCATTAGTATGGCTCAGAGGTTCAATTAGAACGTGCCCATTGTTATTTAAAGGTCCATGACCTTGATAGCCCATTTTCTGTAGAAATTTATAGCCTTTACCATAGCACTTAGGAGAAATGGGAGTAGCAACTATCATAGTGTCTTCTTCTTCTCTATAAATCCACTCTCTAACAACTTGTTCTTCTTTTTCGGCCTCTAAGGGCATGGATGATTGGAAAAATGTACCAAAAACTATCATGGTGAAAGCGGAAGGCTTTGTCTTCTCTCAAGGTCTACCATAGGACTTAGGGGAAGTAGGCATAATAGCAATAGAGTCCAATGTGTATTCCCCCATACCAATACTCATCATCTTTAATTTTTCCTCAGCAGCAATGAGGGACGCATTATGATCATGAGAGGATTTGTTGTGAGGAACAAATGTCTCAGCAGTAGTTAGAGTATTGATAGCGATAGCATTATCCCCAGGAATCACAATCTCAGCTCCATTATGTGGAAACTTGACACACTGATGATAAGTGGAAGGGACAACTTGCATTTCATGGATCCAAGGTCGACCCAGAAGAATTTTATATGTGAGTGGGATGTCCAACACTTGGAAAACAACATCTTTCATGACAGGGCTCACTCTGACAGGTAGCACAACAAGACCTTTGGAAGATCTTTCCACTTCATCGTATGCTTTTATGGTAATCTTTCACCTAGGATCCATGGCCAATTTAGACAATCCTAACTATTTTACCACATGGAAAGAAACAATATTTAACCTAGCACCATTGTCTATTAGGACTCGGCGGACTCGGGTATGGTAGATGAGAACTTCAATATGTAAAGCTAGATTATGAGGGTGACTAAGAGATGTGTCATCTTCTGCAGAAAAGGATAGGTAGTGGGGAGATGTAATGTGATTGACCATAGCCTGGAATCGATCTGGATCAATATCATTGGGAACATTTGCTGTACGAAGAGCTTTCTCAAGGATCTCTTTATGCAAAGGGGATAGCTCAAGCAACTCAAAAATGGATATCTGAACGGGTGTCCATTGTAATTGGTGCACAATGTCATAGCTAGACAAAACTAAAGGAACCGCTTGTTTGGAAGAAGAAGCTTGTACGAAGAGCTTTTTTGGGCACCAAAAATGTACACACTAGAATGTGCACTTCTCTAAGTCTTTGCTTCCAAGGGAATCCATGAATGGGAGACCTTGAAAAATGACCTAGAGCTCCCTAGGCATGGAGTGCAAGGAAATTAAGTGTGCTCTCAGCTAGAGCTATTTAAGCCTATGACCTTGCTAGTAAACCATGCAATGGGAGATTCAATGGAGACAAGGGAAATAATGCCAATATCCTCAAGAATCAAAATGTGAATGAAATGTAATGCTAGAAATGAAGATGCAAGCTATGTTAAGATGAATATGAAAGTTAAGCTATGGAAAGGAAAGATGCAAGTATTACAAAACCCTCCTAATTAGACTATGTGAATCAATCTAAAGCATAAAGGAAACCAAGCTATGGATGCCATGATAATGAAACTAGAATGCAAGAATGGAACTAAGATAGAATGTGAATGTAAAAGCTAAGAATGCTTTAAATCTCTAAAGCTCCAAAGTCATCTAGAAAACCTGCAGCATAACATTAGTATTCAAAAGATGGATCCTAAAATGAGAAGAGAGCTCTCCTTTTATAAGAAATGAGAAAGGATGGACCATGGAGATTAAGAGGCAAAAGATTTAATCAATGGTGGAGCTTGAAAGAAGAGCAATCCATGTGCACAAGTATCCTCCAATGAGAAAATAAGAGTTGACTTTTGTGTCCACATGAGACAAAAAGTGCTTTTTTCCTTTTTATAAAATAGGAATAATGCTTTATTTGTGCAACTTAGGATAAGGGGGAAAAGTGGGGGGCTTTTTATTTAATAAAAGAGGAGGAAACTCCTTTTAATTAAATAAAGACTTAGGATAAGATGGTTAGCCCATAGAAAATAATTAAATAAATGATAGAACCAGGATTTGATCAAGAATAAGAAATTAATGATTTTAGCAAATAATGCTAGCAAGGGGCTAATAGTCTAGGTGACCATTTTTGGATGATTACAAGGATTACAAATAGAATTGAAATTTCTAATGAACTTGCTATAAAAACTTGCCAATCTATGAAATGATCTTACCTCTCCATCATTCTCTAGTGTAGGCCAATCAAGTATAGCTCTCACTTTCTCAGGATCCATCTTCAATCCATCATCTATAATTACAAAACCAAGATACACAATCTCTTCTTTCATAAATGAACATTTCTTCAAATTAATCATTAACTTTTCTTCCTTCAATCTTTGCAATACTTGTCTGATATGCTCAAGATGTTCTTCCTTACTCTTACTGAATATCAAAATGTCATCAAGATATACAATCACAAACTTAACCAAGAATCTTTTCAAAAATTCATTCATCAGCCTCATGAAAGTACTAGGTGCATTAGTCAAACCAAAAGTCATAACCAACCATTCATACAAACCTTCATTACTCTTAAAAATAGTTTTCCATTCATCCCCTTCTCTATTCCTAATATGATGATATCCACTTTTGAAATCAATCTTTGTGAAATACTTTGCTCCACTCAAACTATCCATTATGTCATCCATCCTAGGCAAAGGAAATCTGTACTTTACTGTTATCTTGTTTATAGCTCTAGAATCAGTGCACATTCTCCATTCTCCATTCTTTTTAGGTGCTAACACACCAGGTACTACATAAGGACTCAAAATTTCCCTAATCAAACCTCTCTCAAGAAATTCTTTCACTTGTCTATTCAACTCAGTCTTTTCATCAAGTGTCAACCTATGTGGTGCTTTATTAAGAAAACTAGCTCTAGGTATCAAATCCATACAATGACTTATACTTGTCATAGGAGGCAAACCATCAGTTACATTATCATAAATGATGTCATGAAATTTAGTCAAAAAATGTTTAACCTCAGTGGTGTTGTTTTTTTGGGTGGGTGTTCCCTCTGTTGTTTTGGTGGTCTCCACTATTGTGTCTGGGCCTTTTATTGCTACATCTTTTGAGTTGTTGTACAAGGTTTCAGGTCCTTTCAAAACTTGATTTTAATTATTCAAAAGAAAGGTTTAACCTCAGGTGCATGTTCTAACTCATCTTTTTTCTCAGTCTTTCTTGGAATTAAAGCAAAACAAACATTTTGTTCTTTCATTTCTCTTGCAAACTTTTTACCATCAACCAAGCATACTCTAACTATACTACAGTGACCTTCATCAAAATTCTCTACCAAAGGAAATAATACTTGTTTATTTCCATCCATCCAAATAGTATATTGATTCAATCTACCATCATGAAAAGCTTTCCTATAATACTACCAAGGTCTACCCAAAAGAATATGACAACAATCCATAGGCATAATATCACACAAGACTTCATCATGATAATTCCCAAATTTGAATTTAACAAGGCATTGTTCACTTACAAGTAGTTTATGCTCCTTTTGGATCCAAGCAATATGGTAAGGTTTAGGATGTCTCAATCTATGCAACTACAATTTGTTAACTAGCTCTTTGGATGCAAAATTATTAGAACTTCCACTATCAATGATTACCTTGCAACATTTGTCAGCGATCTTACATCTAGTTCTGAACAAAATTTTCCTCAAAATAGGTTCCTCATCAACTTCTTCATTCCACAAGATCCTTCTTAGCATCAAGTTCTCACCATGTTCAGGTTCATTAGACATTTTCTCAACTTCTTCAGAAGCCAAATTGTTTCTGTCATTACCTCCACTATTCTTTCCAGAGTTAGTAAATTCAAAACCTCTATGTCCTTCTTCACCACATTTGTAACAAGTACCTTTAAACCAAGATTTCTCTTCACTCTTCCCATTATTGTTATTCATAGATTAACTAGTATAGCTACCTCTAGAGTAATTACCTCTTCTACCAGCAGGTTCATCTTTCCATCCTTTATCTTGTACTGCATTGTTGGATCTGCTACTTTCTCCATAAGATATGCCTCTACTTCTCTAAAATCTGCCACCTCTTCCTCTTTGCCTTTGTTTATGTCTCTTTGTCAATCTCTCTTCTTCCTTCAAAGAAAATTGGTATGCTTCTTCCACACTATCTATCTTAACATAACTGATCTCATCTTGAATTGATGTCCTCAAACCATTCAGGTATCTAGCCACTTTCTCAACTTCATCATCCACATGTCTAGATCTGATATCCAATTTGTAAAATTCCTTAGTATATTCTTTCACACTCATGTCATTTTGTCTTAGATTTTGAATTTTTCTCATCAAACTAACTTGGTAATCAGCTGGAAGAAACTTCTTCTTCATCTTTCCAAGTATCTTCCTCCATGTATTGATCTTTTCTTTTCCTCTCTTCTATCTCTCAGTTTGCAAATAATTCCACCAAAGAGATGCACAGCCTTTCAACTTTGTAACTACTATCTTAACCTTCTTATTATTAGGAGTACCTTCATACTCAAAGTACTTATCCATCTCAAATATCCAATCCAAAAGTGTATCGGTCTCAAGTGTTCCATCATAGCAAGAAACTTCAACTGTAGATCTGGAGTTAGCTTTAGACAAAACTCTAAGAGTCTTTCCTCATCTTGTTCAACTTTAGGTTCAGGATTAGGTGCTACCTCTTCTTCATCACTAGCATATTCAAGATGTGCACCTCTTCTTTGGGCTGTATCTATAGCTTCAAGCCTAGTTCCAATTTGCCTCAACATATCGATGATAGCATTATCATTTCCTCTACCTTGAACCATCTTGACAATCAGGTTCCAACAAGATCATAACCTTATACAAGTTATAGGTTAGATCTCAGATCTTCCATCCTACAACCAATCCAATAAGGTTCTCCATGATCGAATCCATAAGAAATAAATTCACTTTGATACCACTTGACGCAGGTGTAGGGAAGGTGAAGGTAGAATCAGGGTTAATTGAGACTTCTTAAACCCACAAACATGCCCTGCAAAGAGTTACACATGGAAGCAATATAAAAAACACATGAAATCAATGAAAATACAATGGATATGAGACATGAAAATGGTCACAATACTAGTGCAATTATATTAAGTCTTTCAACATGCCCGACTGTGAGGCCTTCCGAGTTTCAGCCTTATACAATGAGAATTGTGAATTTAGAGTCTCAGCTTGCATATTATATTCTCAACTACTTCTACTACTATCTACTACTACCAACTAAACAACCTAAGCTCCAAATATATAGCCAACAAAGCCACAAGTTGGCCAGTCAGTCATTTAATTATAATATAGGTCCACTTAGGAGGAGAAACCAAAACTAAAGATAGAAATAAAAAAAAACAATGTGAAGTTGCATTTAGGTCCACACATGACCCAAGAATAGATCCCCAATTGTGCAAGATCCAATTTCCCCATACGGAACCGCGCAAGCTGAAATACCACACGTTTCATGAGAAAAATTGGTAGAAATTTGATGCCCAAGGAAAATTGCAATAACTTCTAAATCTAAGTGAATTAAGGCATGCACCCTTAGGAGAATGCTCAAGATTAGGTCCACATCATTGCATTAACTTCACAAGGAAAGAAACCAACATAAACATTGGTAAAAAAATGAACATCAGACTGGTACAGGAAATAAGAAAGATTTTTGGTGATGCAAGATTGCTCAAGGTGCAAGATGCTCCTGCATCAGGATGTCAGGTTTCGAAAATATTTATTTCCCATTTCTAGGTCGGCTGTTTTGGGCTTCAAAATGGTAAAATCTTAAATTATATTTAATTTAGGTCCACTTCTAGGGGTATAGGTTTAATGGGAATTTATTTCTCCTATGTCGGTCTCTCTAGAAGTTTGTGCCCTAGACTAGTATATAAGGAAGCTTTCTCCTCTCATTTGATCATCCATTAGAAATCAAGCATAAGGTGAAATCAAGTGATCAAGCAATTATCAAGCAAGAAAGAAGGAATAAAGAGAGCATTCAAGCATTCCTCTATCTTCAAGCATTCAAGAATTCAAGATCCAATTCATCAAGCATATCCATTAGTAGCCATTGAAGGATTCAAGCTCTATGGAGCCCTCTTGTTGAAGATGTCTCCAATCATATCCATTCAAGCTTCTTCCTATTCAAAGATCCATTCAAGATTGGTTTTGAAGATCTAAATGCAATTTATTTGAGACATCCTATAATTCTACATTCATTGGGAGCATTCATACTTGTGGATTCAAGAATTCGAATCCTTCACAAGGGTTTCAACATAGGAAAGGTGAATTCCTCCATTTAATTTGTTTATTATTGCAATTTAAATTACATTTCAAGGTTAATTCCAAAACTAGGGTTTGACCAAGGAAAAATCCTCATCCCAACAACAAAACCATTTTTCTTGTAGGTGCAAGTGCAAAACAACAAATTGGAGAGCAGATTTAGATACCCTTTTCGACAAACTTTCAGGATCTTCGAATAAAATTTCTATCCGAGCTGTGCAGGTCAAGGTCAACATAAAGGGGTCAAGGTTGACCTTTATCTAGGTCAAGGTCAACCTTTCTTGGAAAAGGAAAATATTTCTAGGTTTTCTCCGTGTCTGTGTTTCTGTTCCAGATCTAGTTGTAGAACTTCCTGAAACTCAGTACAAACATCAGAAAATAGTGATTTCTAGATTTTCTATCCTTTGAGGTTAGCATTTGTCTTGAATTCATTTCAATTAATATTTCAATACTCTCTTTTAAAAGAGAATATAAGGTTTTCCTCTTTCTTCCTATTACTAATCGATCGATTCATTTAGGCATTAACCATTTCTTTGTGGTTAATCAATTTTGATCTTTCCTTTGGGAATTTGGGATTAAGAAGAGAATCTTAGCTTCCCCAACTCCTTCAACACACACATTCACATATATCATATATCTCTCTCTCATAATATTTTGGACATCCCTTTATACATTACACATTATACCTATCATATATTATTCTTTACAATGGTTTATGAAAATGATTCAATCTTGTTTTACATTATGGAGTTATGATTATTTTGGAGCTAACCATACTAACCCATTTATGCTCTGATATCAATACTATCTGATGTGCTTGTGGGATGAGGAGAGGTAGTCATAGTCACTCCTATGGGAGATCCACACGATGTCGCACCCTCCCTCCTTGTTTTCCACTGTTATATATATATATATATATATATATATATATGTATATATATGTGTATATATGTATGTATATATGTATATATGTATCTATATATGTATATATGTATATATATATGTATATATATGTGTGTGTGTGTGTATATATATATATATATATATATATATATATATATATATATATATATATATATATATATATATATATATATATATATATATATATATATATATATATATATATATATATATATATATATATATATATATATATATGTTGGTGTATGTGTTCTCTCAGCTTGATGATACAGGATACAGGTACCAGGCATCGACTTCACCTAGAGACACATGTCTGAGCGTTCCTTCAAATCCTCAAATGTTGTTGTGTGGAGATATTTCCAAGATACTCTCAAGGATTCCTTGTTGACTTAGGTTCCTATTTAGGAAGTCACCTTAGTTGGTGGTTTGACTAGCATTATGATTTTCTTTATTTTGAAATTTATATTTTAGATATGTTTTCTTTATTTCTTTATATATGTGAAAGTATTCTGCTTCTTTGTCTTTTAAATATAAATTTGGATGTAATATATTGTGTGGTTTAATTTAATATATATGTGTATGTATATATGGGTGCACTCATATATACTTATGTGTATATAAGTATAATTATATAGTTATGTGTGTTTTTTGTATGTGTGAATGTATTTTATGATAATAGAGTAAATAATCTATTATAGAATAAAGATAAAATGAATAAAAAATTAATTATCTCTTTTAGAGTAAAACTAGCTTACCTAGGGGTTTTGAACTTGAGACCTCCTAGGAGTTAGGCTAGTTAGTTTTCATTTGGGATATATGACTTATTTGGTAATCTTATTTATCTTTAATATATTAATGGTTTTGGTAAAGAAAAATAAGTTAATAAAAATAATAAAATATTTATTTAAGGGTTGCGAGAGTTGTTTAATATTTTGAACCAACTATAGTAGTTGGAGTAGTTGCTTCCCGTGAAGCAACTCCTCCAACCATATAGTTGGCTATGAATATTTGGAGGAATGGAGAGATTGGGAGAAAGGAGAAAATTGGAAGGATTTGGGGGTTTTCAGGAAGAAAATTGAATTGTTTGTCTCAGAGAAGAAATGGTTGATTAAAATATTTAATTGGAGTTGGAGAATCTCAGAGAGGAAGGAGGTGTTTGGTTTCATAATAATTTAAATTTTTTTTTCCCAAAAGGACAACCATTTTCATGAAGTTTGGAAGAAGGTGCTGGTTCATATAGGTGTTGTGGATTGCTCAACTTTGGAAGAGATTTCTCCACAGGACTCCAGGTAGGGTCTGGAACCTAGTAAATCACCTCCTTGTCTATGATTATGTCTGGGTGTGTTTTTTCAATTGTATTTAATTTTCTTATGGTATTAAAAGCATCTATTGTTAAATGATATATTGGTTTGGTTTTGTTGTTACAAATGTGTAGTATTTTTAGGAAGAATGTTGAATTAAATGATAATATATCTCTTTCAGATTTCTTCCTAGGAGGGTTTTTTTTGTATATATGAATGTTATAAAGTGTTTTTATCTATATATTTATGGTTTAGGGAATTTTATGGAAGATTAGGAATGTTTAGGAAGGATTAGGAAGGTCTGTTTGTGATTTTCCCTTCTTGTTCCTTATGTAGATGTTTACAATGAATCCTTAAATTGTTTCACTTTCTGATTGATTAGGGATGTATTGTGATTTTGAGAGGGGTTGTGGATGTGATATTGAGATAAATTAGTAAGGTAAATCTCATAAAACCTTCCCCAAACACCCTCCATACTTCACTTTGGCTATATTTTCATTTTGGGTCAATTCTGAGAACTTTTGAGTCGGTTATGGTATGAGTAAACAAGTCTGAACCTGTATACTTGTACTAGCCTATAAGTATGCTTGTATTATCCTATGGAAATTATCTTATTTTCATCTGAGAATACTTGTATTGGATTTTGGGGTCATGGGAACCCATTTTGATCACCCTTTGGCTTGGGGTATGGTCTGTGACTTTTGATTTTTGATTCTGATCTTTTTTGGCATCATTTGACCTCTCTGAATGTTACAATTAATGTATGAGGTTGATAAAAATGTTTTGTTTAAGGTTTATTATGTTTGAAATCCTTTTTATGATCCTTTTTATACATATAGACAAGGTTAGGACTCATTATGAGGGTCTGAGTGCGCATGCAAGTTTCCTAGACCTATAAATCAGATTATTTAAAGTGTATTCTTGTTTCTGTGGCTTGTGTTGGGGTAGGGGACTAGGTACTATAGGTGAGTGGCTCACCATAGGTGTTGGAGCCTAAAGTGGTTTCCATATGATCCTATGGGTGAGTTTGTAATCAAGTGATAACCATAAAAATTAACTCAGGAAGGGGGATTTCAAAAGATAATGAAAGAAAATATAATCTAATAATTCCCCATAGACCTGTTTGAGTACTGGTGTACACACTCAAATGGTGCATTTCTCTAAGTCATTATATCCAAGGGAATCCATGAATGAGATACCTTAGAAAGTGACCTAGAGTTCTGTATGTATGGAGTTGCAAGATTATTTAAAATTTTCTCTCAGCTAGAGCTATTAAGCTAATGACCTTGCTAGTCAACCACACAATGAGAGATTCAAATGAAGACAAGGGAAAGAATGCCAATATCCCCAAGAATCACTATGAAATGTAAATGCAAGATATATTTAAGATGAATATGCAAGCTAGAAATTAGAGATGCAAGCTAAGCTGTGGAAATGAAAGTACAAGCTATGCTATGAAAAGGAAAATACAAGTATTACCAAGCCTCCTAGTTAAGCTAGATGAAGTAATTTAAAGCATAAAGGAAAGTAAGCTATGAATGCCATGATAATGAAACTAAGATGCATGAAATGAAACTATAATAGCATGTAAATATGAAAGCCAAGAATGCTCCAAATCTCCAAAGCTCCAAAGTGACCTAGAAAACCTGCAGCATGACATTAGTATTCAAAAGATGGATGCCAAAATGAGAAAAGAGCTCTCCTTTTATAAGAAATGAGAAAGAATGGACCATGGAGATTAAGAGGTAAATGATTTAATCAAGGGTGGAGCTTGAAAGAGGAGCAATCCATGTGCACAAGTATCCTCCAATGGGAAAATAAGAGTTGACTTTTGTGTCCATATGAGACAAAAAGTGATTTTCTTCTTTTTATAAACTAAGAATTATGCTTTATTTGTGCAACTTAGGATAAGAGGAAAAGTGGGGGCTTTTTATTTATTAAAAGGGGAGGAAATATTCCTTTTAAATAAATAAAGACTTAGGATAAAATGGTTAGGCCAAGGCAAATAATTGAAAAATGATGAAATAGGATTTGATCAAGGAAATTGATATAATTGATAAAATGCTAATTTTTTTAAAATATTGATTCAGGGATTTGATAAATTGCTGAATGGGGGCCCAAAGTCTAGGGGACCATTTTAGGGTGCATACAACCGGGACCATGGGTAAATACCAGGGTGGATGCTTATTGGTAAAGAGGGCACCGAGGTTAGATGGTTTCCAGGGTGGATCCCAATACATAGGTTGTGTGATGACCCTCACTTAGGTGGTATCCTAGAACCTTGACCTTGGTGTTGTAGCATGGTGATTTTTCATATGCTTTACTCTTTCTCTTTTGAGTTTTGTTTTCTTGGTTTCATCAGCCTTAGATTTTCTTAAGCCTTGCGATTACCTTGGTTCTATCTCCTAGCATGGGGGGTGGAACTTCACCAATTTCACATGGTTGGGTGGAAAAAATCTCTTGAGGTATTGTTCATGGTTCATGTCTTGGCTTGGATTAAGATTTATTCAGTGGTGAATATTTCCTTTTTTGTATCATGTATCTCTATCTTTTGTATTCAAGATGTAAAGATGTATTGTAAGCCTTGGGAAACTTGATGTAAATGTATTGGAAATCGTAACAAAGAAGCAATGTAATATGGAAGGGGTAGTTTTAGGAATATTAGGAGGGAATGATTACTTGAAATCAGAAAATTGTAATAAATAAATGTAGTCATGTACCTTCTACCCTATCTCTCTTTGAATCATTGAAATGGAAAATGGAAAGTAAGGCTTTTAAATTGAAAGCTTATTTATGTTTGGAAGTAAAAATAAGTTATGTGTAGATAAGGTTAATAGAAAAATAAATGAAAGAGGAAAGGATAAATGTATTTAGTGTATGAAATAAGTGATGTGCCATATGTTTCTATCTCATTTCTAAAAGTTGAATGTTATGTAAAGTAGGTAGGAAAATGAATTCATAAAGATAGTTAATTGTATTGATGATTCTAATGTTGGTAACAATCATTAAGGGAACCCTTAAGGACATGTTCATGTAGGATTATAAAATAAGTTGTTAGTAATGTTTTTTTTATAAAAAAAATTATTTTTCTTATACTTTAGACCTGTTCCTTATGGGTTGGCGGGGACATTACAACATCGACCTTGGAAATATTATCAAGGTCAGATTTACATTCACCACCATATTAAAAAAATATAACAATACTCAATATAATATTACACATGGACTAAGAAATGTTGGCCAAGATATCACAAAAACCCAAATCATCCACCTCAAACATGATACACCTCCAAAAATCACACCTTGATTATCCGTGTAACATGATATAGGTAGTTGGTCTGCCAACAACATGAAGAACTCCAACATACCAACTAAAAACATAACTTATGATCTCAACATTCAGTGTAGAACACCAACATAAAAGGCACATAATGTGGAAACATCCAAAAGAATCATGAGTTATCATAGTAATATCCACGTCAACACAAATTTATGGAATTATCTGTATCTCCATATTGAAGCTCAGAAACACTAACTACAACATCTATCAGCCTTGAAAAATAACTTGTGGACCTCAAAACCACAAACCACTTGAATTGAGAACACACAACAATGACCCAAACATGTGTTCAAATCCATAAAGAAAGATATTACAATGTAGAAAAATGCAAATCAAAATACTATCCCCTGGCCACCACTAAACAACTTAAAAACTAGTCACAATGTAGATACTCATAACTCACTCAAATCTCCATGCGAACCTATAAAACATGAACTAAATCAACTAAAAATAACCTTATAGAAACTCTTTATTCTACAAATGCAAATATTCATCATAATTTCTATACTAATCATTGAATGAGCTCACTCAACTTCATTGCACTACTGACTCAGACAAAGAAATATGCTAACAAATTTGATAATACATCTCTCAAAAATCTCTCAAGAACATATTTGCATATTATTCCAACAAATAATTCAATGTGGATATTCATACACCAATATAAATCCCATAACAACATTTAAATTTTCAATCTCTAATGTATATCTAAACAAAAAAGAATGTGATCCAAATAAGAAAGCCATCTGAGCTAGCTAGAGGCTAACACTTAAACTATATTGTTGAGAAATAGAGCATAAAAAATTCTCTATTGGAGAAAGAGAACACCTAAAATATGAACTCAAATACTACAGAACTAATCTATGCATGTCCATAAAATTGAAGAACCAGAAAAAATACTGTGGAGCATTCTCTAGATGAATCCTAATAGATAGCTCCACTATTAGAAAGTTCTACAACTATCAACCACATTAAATAAAATGATGAGGACCTCGAAAGATAATAGTTCAACTTCTATAGAACATAGATATTATATTCATAACCACAAGCCATCATAACCAAATAAAGAGTAATGTATAACATTCTCCTATATAGACTTGAACTAATACTCTTTTCTCCATAGTCTAGCTTCTAATACTATAACCATCCATAAATAAAAGATACTCACTTGAGAGAAAAACTAGAGATGATATGAACATATGAAAACATATTTACAGACCTATATCCACATTACATTGACAAGAATGAAAATACTGAACTCACATTGCTAACAATCTCCCCATTTTTCATTGATGAAATTACTAATAACAAAAAAAATCAATGCACAACTCATAACGAATTTCATATGAGTTCTTTTATTTTTCATTTTTTTACCCATATATCTTTATTCATTCTCTTAACTTTATTATAATTTTAACATACCGACTGTTCTTTTCTCCTCTAAGCTTATAAATTAGTCCTTTATTTACTTCTAATTATTTATTTTTGTTTTATATTTCATTTTTTTCTTTTCTTGTCAATTTTCCATCCTCTTCTTGCTTCTTCATTAGTATCAGTGATGCAAGAGAAAATAACTCAAAGAATGAACTTTAGAATTTATACTACTCTAAATCAAGTAAAGCGACTCTCTATTTTGAAACAATTAGCATCTTAAATGTTAAATAAAATTTCAACTTTAATATTTATAATTATGCAAATACTATTAAACAATATAGCCTTTTAATGGCTTATATGGGCTCCTATATACAAAATTAAAATCTACAAATTCACATTTTGCATAGGTGGCTTCACTTAGTCTTCAATCTAACCTCTCTCTATGAGAAAAACCAACTATTCTTCCTATTGGGCCAATATTTTTCATAGGGTTTGACTCCACTTCTCTACTATAATGACACCCTCATAATCCTTCTCTCTATTCTCTCTAGCTTAGAATACCACACTGGCTTCTCTTGGGAGAAACCTTTATAACTATGTCTATGCATTCACCTATCAATCTTCAAGCCAACTTTGATCCTTGAGAAACTAGTTACAACTTATTTTTTTACCCTAAAATATCTACCTAGATTCATACACCTATGCAAGTCACTACATTTGTAGATAGGTAGACCTGAACTTCCTCTATTATTATTTGTATCTTTTTCACGAGGCTCCCCTTTTTCTATGTGCTTCTCATCTTCCCAATTTCCATTTTCTAAGAACATAATGCCCAAAGAGAAAAATTAGGTCCTTCTCAAATGTCAAAGGTTGTAAAACTTTGGGCTTTACACATGTTGATTTCCTAGCTTGAAAGTAGTAACCTAAGCCTTTACAAATACATTGTTTGTATTAACTCTGATATTTGTAAAGCTTGATTTAACATTTCTTTGAGTCAATCTATCAAATATTTCATATGTCATGCTTAGGCTTCCATATTCTACATACATCTCTTGTATCTTATTTGTAGTTACAATAAAAAAAAAATTCCCTTTCTAGTATGATGGATGTTCAAACTAATTTTTAAAGCTTCCATTGTAGTACATGTTGAAAGGATTTTCATTGAAATTGTGGAATTTGGTATAGGATAGGAGGATATTGGTGGAGATTATGGAATTTGACTTTTAACTTGCCAAATTTATTTTCTTGCAAGATTCAAAATCTTTAAAAAATTTCTTGTTTTCAATATTTGGTATTCACTACAACCAATGGTTCTTGATAATAGAAATTCTGATATATTATATATATATATATTTTGAACTTTCTCTCTCACCAAATTCACTGTTAAGACTAGAGAGAATGAATTTATGCAAAAAAAATTATAGAGATTCCAAATGAAACTAGAATAGACCAAGCTAAAAATAAAACAAAATATATTAAAAATAATTTTTGTTGATGTTTATTGTAGCTACACTCAAGATGGACCTACATCAAACATGCTAGGTAGAAATTTTTTTGTGAGTAGAACTCACAAAATGGGCTAGGTAGTTGAACTACCCTTTCAAGTTGTATATAACATATAGAAAAATATATCACTAATATATATAGATATTGTTGGAAACAATTGTCTGAAGGAAATTGCTACTCAATTATGTATTGTCTTTGATGTCACACAATGTCATAGTCCGCAGCAACCAGTTCCTACCGAGCTCAGTCAGTCTGCCAGATAGGAATATTAGTGCTTACCGAGTCCACTCGGTTATCAAAGAAAAGCAGTGTCTACCGAGTTCACTCGGTTACCAAAGAAAATTTAGTATTTACCGAGTTCACTCGATTATCGAAAAAAAGTTAGTGTTTACCGAGTTCAGTCGGTCATCGAAGAAAAGTTAGTGTTTACCGAGTTCAGTCAGTTATCGAAGGTAAAAGATTGTCGGTGTTTACCGAGTTCCCTCGGTCTCCGAAAGATTATAGAAAGTTATGGTCACCGAGCACTGTCGGCCCTTGAAGGATTTTTGCAAATAGAGTTTTCTTAATTCAGCCGACTGTTATACTAAATAATGTCAATTTGAAAAATCTAAAATCATATAAATAAAAGGTCAAATGTGAAAAGTAAACAGGAAATACAGTAGAAGATTTACAGAAGAAAAGCAGGAAAGGTGTATGCGAATTTGTGAAGGATGTTCAGATATCCTTGAGGTGCAGTAGAGATTTATTCGATCAGAAAGGATCAGACTTATGTAGAACAGAGATCTGTAATCAGCAAGACAGTTGCATTATTATACAGGTCATTTTTCATTGTTACCTTCTTATCATTGTAACAGTGAATTCTAAATCTCTTAACCGAGTTGGTTTAACAACCATATTGTAAATCCTCTAACAAGGTGACAATTCCATTGAATTGTTTTCAAGACCTCTTACCAGGCCACTCCTAGCAGGGTGTTTTAAATCCTCTAACAAGGTCACACCTAACAGTGTGTTTTGTAACCTTTTACCGGGTTGGCTTCTAACCGGGCATCACTTCGGAAAAGTGAAAATTAGTATCTAGATACATTGGTGGTTTTTCCCATATTGGGTTTCCACGTTAAATCTTGTGTCTCTTGTGTTCTTAATTGCTTTCTCAATCATATACATGTGCTGATGAATATCTAAAGATAATTTTGCTAATACTTTCTGCATCTTCAAAGTTACTGCAATCTATTTACTGAGTGCTAAAACAGATAACATTGTTAAGATATCCTAAGGGATCTAGAAAGAATTAATTGTGAAGTGTTTTATGGTTGACTGATTCACCCCCCCCTCTCAGTTACTTCATCCATATTCCATCAATTGGTATCAGAGCTTTTGGTGCTTGCAGGAAGGGTTTCAAAGACCTAAGCTAAAGATCAGGATGTCTTACAAGAGGGAAATTCCAAAGCTCAACAGAGATAACTTTTCAGCATGGCAAGGTCTCATGCAACTTCATCTGGCTTCCATTGGTGATTCAGGATGCAAATACATTGATGAAGAATACACAATTCCTAATGGCACATTAACTGTTGAAGACATTGCAGAGAAAAAGACTCACAACACCATGATGATAGACATTGCATCTGCTCTCAGCTATGAAGAATTTGATGATATTAAAGACTGCACTACTGCATATGAAATGTGGATGGCATTGAAGAAAATATATGGTGGTGATGCAAATGTGAAAAGAGCCAAAGCAGAAAGCCTAAGAGGACAGTTTGACAAGATGAATATGAAGGAAGATGAAAACATTGTAAAATATGTTGAAAGAATCAAAGCAAGTGTAAGTGCAATTAGAGCTTCTGGAGGAACAATCTCAGATGAGACTGTTATAAGTAAGGTACTCAGAACATTACTCCCTATCTATGCAATAAGAGTATCAGCTATTCAAGAAAGAAGATGTGAAACAAACCACAATATAACTTTGGATGCTTTAGTTGGAAGATTGACAGCTTTTGAATTAGACAACTATGATAACTGTGTTCCAAATTCCAAAAATATTGAATCAGCATTTGAGGCCAAGGTTTCACTAAAGAAGAACAAGAAAATTAAAGAAGTTCAGTCAGAAAGTGAAGAAGTATCAGAAGAAAGTTCTGATAGTGATCTTGAAATTGTAGAAGCATTACTTGCAAAGAAGTACTCTAGAGGGAAAGGTAAATATAAAGGTAAAACTCCTTTAATCTATTTTTCATGTGAAGAAATTGGACATATTGCAGCTAGGTGCCCAAACAACCAAGTCAAGGAAGAGAAGAGAAGTCACAAGTACTATGGCAAAAAGAATTTCAAATCATACAAGGATAAAGGTAAGAAATCATGTTTTATGGCTAAAGATTCTGATGATAGTGAAGAAGAAATTGTCTTTATTGCTATAAAAGATGAATCTGATGATGATGAATATAAGATGGAACTTATTTCTCATATAAGAAAAGATGATATATGGATAATAGACAGTGGATGTTCACACCACATGACTGGTGACAAGACAAAATTTGAATATCTAGAAGACTGTGATAGTGGTAATGTAAGATTTGGAAACAATGAACCTTGTTGTATAAAAGGAAAAGGAAGAATCTCATTAACCAAAGAACTCATATGTGATAATGCTTATTGGGTTGAAGGACTAAAACATAATCTTCTAAGTGTAGCACAGCTAATCAACACTGGTTTCAAGGTTGAATTCATGAATGGTCAAGCAAGACTGCTGGATGGAAAAGGAAAACTCATTGGATCAGGCAAACAAACAAAAGGTAACTTATTTTATCTTGATCTCAGTGAATATTCATGCTTTATTGCTCAAATAGAAGAAAGTTGGCTATGGCACAAAAGGTTATGTCATGTGAATTTTGATAACATGATAAAAATAAGCAAATTCAAGAAGGTTAGAGGCATTCCTACTTTGAAGAAACCTGACACTAGTCTATGTAAGAATTGTCAGATTGGCAAAATGAGTAAAACTAGTTTCAAGAGTAAGAACTATCAGTCTAAAGAAATTTTGGAAATTGTGCATACTGATTTATGTGGACCTATTGGTATACAAAGCTATACTGGAGATAAATTTTTTATTCTTTTCGTTGATGATTATTCTAGAATGATGACTGTTATGTATTTAAGAGAAAAATCAAAAGCATTTGAAAAGTTCAAATGGTACTTAGCAAGGGTAGAAAAGGAAACAGGGAAAAGATTGAAATGCTTAAGATCAGACAGAGGTGGTGAATTCATCTCCCATGATTTTAACAACTTTTGCATTGAAAGAGGAATCAAAAGATAGGTATCAGCTCCTAGAACTCCTGAGCAGAATGGAATAGCAGAAAGAAGAAACAGATCTATTATGGATTGTGCAAGGACTCTAATGTTAGAAAAGAACATCGCTATAAAGTACTGGAAGGAAGCTATCAACACTGCAGTTCATACCTTGAACCGGGTACAACTGAAGAAAGACACATTCAAAACTCCTTATGAATTATGGTATGGCTATAAACCCAATATAAGTTACATGAAAATATTTGGTAGCAAGTGTTATATCTTAAAAGAATCCAGAAGAAATAAATTTGATGTGAAAAGTGATGAAGGAATATTCCTAGGATATTCTAGCAAAAGCAAGGCATACAAATGTCTGAACTTATCTACTCACAAAGTCATAGAAAGTATACATGTAAAATTTGATGAGTTTGCAGAAAAGACTGAGGAAGAAAGCAAAAGGGAACCTGAGAACTACAGAAGATTCATTTACATTGAACCTGAAACATTGGCAGACTGAACTATCAGTAAGGAAACTATATCTACCGAGCTGAGCACAGTTACCGAGTCACAGGAAGAAGTTCAAACCGAGTCATAGGAAGAAATTCAGACCGAGTCTCAGCCTGAAGTTACCAAGCAAATATCTACCGAGCCCGAGCAACCTGAAGAAGAGATCCTAGAAGACAACAACATGAATCATTCAAAAGGCAAGGAACCTATACTAGCCAAATATGTCAGAAGACATCATACACCAGATCAAATCATTGGAAACAAATCAGATGGTACTATGACAAGAAGCAAGCTAAAAGGTACATGTCTGCTTACTGACTTTGAACCTAGAAATATCAAAGATGCATTGGAAAATGAAAGTTGGATTGAAGCAATGAATGAAGAATTAGAACAAATACAAAAGAACAAAACTTGGACTCTTGTACCTAGACCTAAAGATAAGAATGTAATTGGAACAAAATGGGTATTCAGGAATAAGCTGAATGAAGATGGTCAAGTATCTAGAAACAAAGCTAGACTGGTATGTAAAGGTTACTCTCAAGAAGAAGATATAGATTATGGAGAAACTTTCACTCTTGTTGCAAGATTAGAAGGTGTAAGAACTCTACTTGCTTATGCAGCACACAAAGGATTTAAGGTATATCAGATGGATATAAAATCTGCATTTCTCAATGGAATTCTTGATGAAGAAGTCTACATTGAACAACCTGAAGGTTTTGTTGATCCAGATAAAAGGGACATGGTCTGCAGGTTACACAAAGCATTGTATGGTTTAAAACAAGCTACTAGAGCATGGTATGAAAGACTCCATAACTATTTGATTCAGATTAATTTCAAAAGAGCTAATGATAACAGTAATCTGTATATTAAAGAAGGACCGGATGACAAAATTGTATTGGCAGAAATATTTGTGGATGATACTATATTTACAGGGAATGAGGATCAGTGCAAATAATTTTTAGAACAAATGAACAAAGAATTTGAAATGTCTATGTTTGGTTTAATAAAATTCTTTGTTGGTCTTCAAATTCAGCAAAGCAAGAATGGTATATACATTACTCAATCTAAATACATTAAGGAAATACTTAAGAAGTTTGGTATGGAAGATTCAAAACTAGTTGGTACACCCATGTGTACTGGACTGAAACTTACCAAAAATGATGATTCAAAAGAAGTTGATCAGACCCTATACCGATCTATGATTGGAAAATTGCAGTATGTAGTACATACAAGACCTGATATTGCCTTAGCAGTCGGTATAGTAGCTAGATTCTCAGCAAAACCTAAGGAAAATCACATGATGGCAATCAAAAGAATCTTAAGATACTTAAGAGGAACTGAAGAATATGGTTTGTGGTATAAATTTGGAGGCAATCTAGACTTGAAAGTATTTACTGATGCTGATTGGGCAGGAAACATTGATGACAGAAAAAGCACAAGTGGTGGAGCATTTTTTCTTGGAAAAAGACTGGTATCCTGGACTAGTAAAAAGCAGAATTGCACATCTCAATCCACAGCTAAAGCAGAATATGTTGCTGCTGCAGTAAACTGTTCAAATATTGTTTGGTTTAAACAGCTATTAGAAGGTATGAAGGTTGAAATCAAAGAACCAGTTGTTATATTTTGTGACAATACCAGTGCAATAAACATCTCTAAGAATCCAGTGATGCATTCCAAAACCAAGCACATTGCTATTAAATATCACTTTGTCAGAGAATTGGTGCAGGACAAGGAAATCAGATTAGAATATATTCATACAAAAGAACAGATTGCAGACATTTTTACCAAACCATTACCTAAGGATGCATTTGTGTATCTAAGAGGTAAGTTAGGGGTCATTCCCCTATTCGAGGCTCACTAAATACAGTTTTAGTGATGCATCAACCAGAACATGATTTAAAATCAACCTGTTGATGCAGCATATTCAAGGAATCATTTCATATGAATCAGTACTTGAGGTACATTAATTTTCACCGGTAATATGTGAATTGTCTTTGGCATGTGTTGTCAAAGAGGGCGTGTTTGCTATGTCTTTTCTATTACTTCAAGAAATTTTCAATAGTCAGAAGGAAGAATTTTCAGGATACAGGAAGTTTGCTGACAGAGGGAGATTTGAATCTGAACCGAGCTAACTCTTTCAAATTTCTTATGATATGACATATTGTGTTGCCATCAATGCCAAAGAGGGAGATTGTTGGAAACAATTGTCTGAAGGAAATTGCTACTCAATTATGTATTGTCTTTGATGTCACACAATGTCATAGTCCGCAACAACCAGTTCCTACCAAGCTCAGTCGGTCTGCCAGACATGAATATTAGTGCTTACCGAGTCCACTCGGTTATCAAAGAAAAGTAGTGTCTACCGAGTTCACTCGGTTACCAAAGAAAATTTAGTATTTACCGAGTTCACTCGGTTATCGAAAAAAAGTTAGTGTTTACCGAGTTCAGTCGGTCATCAAAGAAAAGTTAGTGTTTACCGAGTTTAGTCGGTTATCGAAGTGCAGAGATTAGGGTTTCAAACCCATGACAAATGAAACAAAGGGCATACAATTAACAAAGGTTTTATTCTAAATTTTTAACAGCTCATAGTTAAACAAAGTTTCATTGGCTTGCGATTGAGTTTTTAATAGCTTTTATTTTTTGTACTTCCGTGATATTCAACCACTTATTAAACATTTTTTTACAATGAAACCAAAAGTAGCATCAATTTTACCTTGAACTCAATTGATGAGGAAATAAATAACCCACCCTTAGTTGACTTCTTTGTATCTTTGGAAATTGAACACCATTAGAAGTGCAGAGATTAGGGTTTCAAACCTGTGACAGATGAAAATAATTTGAAAAAAAATGTACCCCTTGTAAATTTGAATTCATTGCAAACATTTTGGGTGGTTTTTTTTTCATGTTCAAGACACGATTTTCTGTCAAGGATTGAGAGCATATGTTTATTTTTTGTCTACAACTAAGGGCACACAATTAATAGAGGTTTTATTCTAAATTTTTAATAGTTCTCAGTTAAAAAAAGTTTTGTTGGCTTGTGATTGAGTTTTTAAGAGCTTTTATTTTCCGCACTTCCGTGATATTCAACCACTTATTCTAAGTCAATCTTAAATTCTTCTTCTCACATATGTGTAATCTATCTTTTCTTGTAGTTAACTGTGGTATAATTTTTTATTCATCTTATTTCTACTATTACAGTTATTTACAAGTCAAATTTACAAGATTTAATATGGATTTAAATGATCTAGTTGGGTTACAGTTATTTAAAAGTCAAATTTTATACATATATCCTGCCTACTGACACATTTCATTTTATTTCATTTTGGTATAGTCGATGAGCAAAGTTGTGTTGAAGGAGGTGGTATACGGTGGGAAGCTGCACTAGGTCCACACCCATCCAATCATGTCAAGATCTTGTCCAAAATCATGTTGAAATATCTATTGAACTAAATCAAGATCCTTCCCTCTCACTTCCTTTGTTACATAATAACTTTTGGAGTATATTATGAAGTCCTCGAATCCAAGAAAATCTAAGTCCTTGGTGTTATTGACTTACATTTTGTCAGATTCAAGGACTTTAGAATATACTCCAAAAGTGATTATGTAATGAAGTGAGAGGGAAGGATCTTGATTTAGGTCAATGGATATTTCAACATGATTTTGGACAAGATCTTGACATGAGTGGATGGGTGTGGATGGTGGGATGGGGGGTGTATTGGTGAAGAGTCTTGGTGAGTTTAAATCTTTTGAAGCACTTGGCATGCAAACAATCTTTGTCTTGAATAACCAATGATTTCCTAGGCTCTGTCAAATAGTTGGCAAGCAATGATGTATTCAATATTTCTAAAGTGCTTCAAAAGGCTTAAACTCACCAAGACTCTTCATAAGACTTCTAAGTGATATATTTGGTGTTATTGACTTACATTTTCTTGGATTCACAAGATCTTGACATGAGTGGATGGGTGTGGATGGTGGGATGGGGGGTGTATTGGTCAATGTGATCAGCTTGTGAAGACACAGTCTAGTGTTTATATTATTAAACTCTCTATTCAATGCAAAATTCATAGGAAAAGCATTCATTGATTGGTATTATAATTTTTGATCATTCCATGTATTGATTATATTATTTTGAAGTCTTAAAATAAATAATTTTAGTCCTTTTATTGACTGTACCCATACAGTGCTTGGCATGCAAATAATCTTTGTCTTGAAGAACCAATGATTTCCTAGGCTCTGTCAAGTAGTTGGAAAGCAATGATGTATTCAATATTTTTAAAGTGCTTCAAAAGGCTTAAAATCACCAAGACTCTTCACCAATACACCCCCCATCCCACCACCCACACCCATCCACTCATGTCAAGATCTTGTCCAAAATGTAAGTCAATAACACCAAATACTTCTAAAGTGCTTCAAAAGGATTAAACTCACCAAGACTCTTCACAAGAATTCTAAGAGATATATTTGGTGTTATTGACATACATTTTCTTGGATTCAAGGACTTTAGATTATTGACTTACATGGGGGGTGTATTGGTGCAAGGCACCTAGGCCATTCAGTTTTGCTTTGGGACTTGAGTTCTATATTTTGTTTTTCTTTGTAATAAAGGATGTCTTCTAAATTCCTAGACCATCCTATGGTTTGGTTTTAGTCCTTCTTGTGTGGAGTTGTGTATGGTCAAAGAAGACAATGTAATACCAAGCAATAAACTTTTAATTCTTTACAAACAATCACTTTTCTGCTCGTGAAGACATAGTCTGGTGTTTATATTATTAAACTCTCTATTCAATTCAACATTGATATCAAAAGCATTCATTGATTGGTATTATAAGTTTTGATCATTCCATGTACTGATTATATTATTTTGAAGTCTTAAAATCAAATAATTTTAGTCCTTTCATTGACTATTCTTGTACAGTGCTTGGCATGCAAACAATCTTTGTCTTGAAGAACCAATGATTTCCTAGGCTCTATCAAATAGTTGTCAAGCAATGATGTATTCAATATTTCTAAAGTGCTTCAAAATGATTAAACTCACCAAGACTCTTCACAAGACTTCTAAGTGATATATTTGGTGTTATTGACTTACATTTTCTTGGATTCATAAGATCTTGACATGAGTGGATGGGTGTGGATGGTGGGATGGGGGGTGTATTGGTCAATATGATCTGCTCATGAAGACATAGTCTGGTGTTTATATTATTAAACTCTCTATTCAATGCAACATTGATAGGAAAATCATTCATTGATTGGTATTATAAGTTTTGATCATTCCATGTACTGATTATATTGTTTTGAAGTCTTAAAATCAAAGACTTTCAGTCCTTTTATTGACTATACCTATATAGTTGTTAGCATGCAAACAATCTTTGTCTTGAAGAACCAATGATTTCCTAGGCTCTGTCAAATAGTTGGCAAGCAATGATGTATTCAATATTTCTAGAGTGCTTCAAAAGGCTTAGACTCACCAAGACTCTTCACAAGAATTCTAAGTGATATATTTGGTATTATTGACCTACATTTGCTTAGATTCACAAGATCTTGACATGATTGGATGGGTGTGGATGGTGGGTGTATTGGTCAATGTGATCTATTTGTGAAGACACAGTTTGGTGTTTATATTATTAAACTCTCTATTCAATGCAACATTGATAGGAAAATAATTGATTGATTGGTATTATAAGTTTTGATCATTCCATGTACTGATTATATTGTTTTGAAGTCTTAAAATCAAAGAATTTTAGTCCTTTTATTGACTATTCCTGTATAGTGCTTGGCGTGCAAACAATCTTTGTCTTGAAGAACCAATGATTTCCTAGGCTCTGTCAAATAGTTGGCAAGCAATGATGTATTCAATATTTCTAAAGTGCTTCAAAAGGCTTCAACTCACCAAGACTCTTCACAAGACTTCTAAGTGATATATTTGGTATTATTGACTTACATTTGCTTGGATTCACAAGATCTTGACATGAGTGGATGGGTGTGAATGGTGGGATGGGGGGTGTATTGGTCAATGTGATCTACTCGTGAAGACACAGTCTGGTGTTTATATTATTAAACTCTCTATTCAATGCAACATTGATAGGAAAATCATTCATTGATTGGTATTATAAGTTTTGATCATTCCATGTACTGATTATATTATTTTGAAGTCTTAAAATCAAAGAATTTCAATCCATTTATGGGGAGTGTATTGGTGCAGGGCACGTAGGCCATTCAGTTTTGCTTTGGGACTTGAGTTCTATATTTTATTTTTCTTTGTAATAAAGGATGTCTTCTAAATTCCTAGACCATCCTATGGTTTGGTTTTAGTCCTTCTTGTGTGGAGGTGCGTATGTTCGAAGAAGACAATGTAATGAACTACCAAGAAATAAACTTTTAATTCTTTACAAACAGTCACTTTTCTACTCGTGAAGACATAGTCTGGTGTTACAATTGGATAGACTGCTAGCATGAAGGAAGATTTGACCTAGCCAAATAAAGGTCTAATTCTCTAGACTATTGGTCTAAAAAATCTTCATTGTCTTCTAATTGTCTTCTTTATATAATAGCATTTAAATGGAACATTGACCATAGTAATAATATGCTTAATCTATTAGTAATAATATGGTTAATCTATTAGTAATTATTTGCATTTAATTTGCCAATTAATAATATTTTTATACTTCACATGAAACATATTGTCAGTTTGAAGAAGATAGTTCATGCCATGTGTGATGGTTAAGTAATGGGAAAGTTATGATGATTTAATTGTAGAACTACTGGTCCCTTGAAACATTCAATTTTTTTCTCAAAAGATGCACTCTCATGGAATACAATGACTTCAGGTTATGCACAAAATGGATCTATCTTCTATCACTATGGGAGAGGAGTCTTAGAAGTTGTGGGGAGGTGTGTATGGTCGAAGAAGACAATGTAATGAACTACCAAGCAATAGACTTTTAATTCTTTACAAAAAGTCACTTCTTTGCTCATGAAGACACAGTCTGGTCTTTATATTATTAAACTCTCTATTCAATGCAACATTGATAGGAAAAGAATTCATTGATTGGTATTATAAGTTTTGATCTTTCTAGCTTGGGCCTCGATCATTCGACAATTAGCTTCATAATAAATGAAGTAGATGAGAGCTGAGCAATTAGATTCCCAAGAAAAATCTCATAAATGAACTATGTATACCCCAATTCATGTGCCCTCTGTGCGTACCTAAATGATATATTTGAAACAACAAGGGTAAGGATTAAAGAAGTTAATTTTACATCATAGTCTATAGTTGTTGCAGCAGCACTAGAGTATTGCATGCCACCTTCAGCACAATATGATCACTAGACATGTCTGTATGTTTTATGAATTTTGGTCATTGTAGTTGCCATTCTTGTTTCCTTAGTACCTTTATTGGTAAGTCATGTACTTCAAACTCATACAACAAACATACTTCATAAAACACACATACCTATCTAGTGATGATCATATTGTGTTGAAGGTGGCGCCTGATGCTCTGCTGCTACAACAACTACAGATTATGATGCAAAATAAACTTCTTTTAGCTTTACCCTTGTTTCAAATATATCATTTAGGTCTGCACAAAGGGCAAAAGAAGATTTTATGAGATTTTTGTTGGGAAGCTAATTGCTCAGCTCTCATCTAGTTCATTTATTATGAAGCTAATTGTTGAAGGATCTAGGCCCAGGCTAGAAATATGTCTTCCCATTTGAGATTTTGTCTACATTAGTATGTTACTTTTTATTGCAATTATAATTAGTTCCTTGGTTCCTTAGTAATTTCTTTTTATTGCATGGTTGTCTTTGGTTTGTCATTTTGTTTTGAGTGTCTAGTGATTTAAACCAAAGACTTCGACTTAGCCAAAAAATGTGCAAGTCTACATTAGTATGTTTCTTTTTATTGTAATTAAAATTAGTATGAATGAACAAAATAATGACAATGCAATATTTGTGATAATGCAATATTTGTCGAAATAGCATTGATGAATTCGGTCAATGTGCTTATGTGTCAATGTGGTGTTGGCCCATGCATGTTGAAGAAGTCACACACAAAAAGTAATCCTCGGTGTCAATTTTGGGTTTGCCCAAATAGGAAAAAGGTATGGATACGTAATTATATTTTATGTTTAAAAATAATGTGACAACTAATCATTTTATGAAGAACTAATGTACATTTGGTATTGCAGGGAAATAGTGGATGTCAATACTTTTGGTGGGTCAATGAAACCACATTTACATCTACCCCATCTACATCTATACCTGATGTAGGAAATGAATGCAACTTGTGCAAGGCTCGAGAGGTAGCTAGTGCCGCCAAGATTGCTTCAATGGTGAAAGTAGAAATCATATTTCTGTGATGGCTTCTTTGTGTAGTTTGCGCACTACTTTGTTGGGACCATATGCGTAAATGTGGTTAACAGAGGGCTATTGTAGATACTGATTTTTTTAAAATATTTTCAAGTAGATATGTTGGACATATTTTGATAAACTCATAAATCTTTTTGTTTATGACTTCATTATGATTTTCAATATAAAATTAAACAAAATTAAAAATTAACCTTATTATCAAGCTAATTGTCGAAGGATCTAGGCCTAGGCTAGAAAGATGTCTTCCCATTCTATTGTGGATAGGTGTTTCATAAAACATACATACCTGTTGCACATGCATTCTCATTTCAGAGTGGGAAAATCTTATTTCAGATGTGAGAGAGAGAAGCCAAATACATAAAGAACATGCACATAAACACGACAGCTGAGAAACATAAATGTAGATATCACAATAGTTGAGAAATATAAATGTAGGAATCATGGTCACATTTTTTTGGAGACACAACATAATTGAATGGTACACCCAGATGATGCAACACAACCACTACTCCTCCAGTTCTAAGTGGACACTGTGGGATCCAAAAACCATAGGTAAGGAATAAATTTAGAGAGTGGAGGAGGGCCGTGATGACCAAAATAATATAGGGTCCCTATATTATTTCGATCGTTATGGCCCTCCTCCTTCACTCTCTAAATTTATTCCTTATCTCTAGTTTTTGGATCCCACAGTGTCCACTTAGAACTGGAGTAGTGGTTGTGTTGCATCATCTGGGTATACCACTTAATTATGTTGTGTTTCCAAACAATTGTGACCATGACGCCTACATTTATGTTTCTTAGCTGTTTTGTCCTAGGACCCCTTATGACCCTTTACAACCCTTTACAATCCCTAAGAATATGTATTAGAGGTCTTAAAATGTCATAAAGGGTCATAAGAGGCTCCTAGGAGGGGCCAGATGAGCTTCCACCTTCATGTGGTTGGCCCTGTTAAGTAGAGAATGTTAAACTATTCTCAAAACAAATCAAAGCTCAATAATTTAAGGAGAAGCTCTATAAAACCTTCACAAATATCCCTTCTTTGGCCTCCACTCATACCTCTTCTCAAAATTTAGAAACTTTGGATATTGTTTCTCATCCATGCACGAAATGTGCTAGTGATCATTTGGTTAGTTCTTGATAACACATTTGACATCATACCTTTTACTCCTTGCAGGTTTGGGATCATACAAGAGCATACTAGATCACATGAGCATATTGGATTTATCATGGAGAGTTATCATGATGACAATGGTTGGAGTACCTTGTATTCAATAGATGTTGGCAAGTGATCCTTCTTAGCTGCTATTGTTTTAGATTAAAATACATACCAACAACAACAACTAAGAAGGATCACTTGCCAACATCTATGTATGCAAAATTTTGGGAGTTGCATCCAAAACTTACGCTAAATAATGTAAGTTGTAATTTTCAATTTTCATTACGATGTCACTTTTATTGTGTCAATTTTCAAATATATATATATATATATATATATATATATATTATATATATATATATATATATATATATATATATATATATATATATATATATATCTATATATATATATATATATATATATATATCTATATATATATATATCTATATATGTGTATATATATATATGTGTATATAGATATATATATATATATATATGTGTGTGTGTGTATATATATATATATATATATATCTATATATATATATATATATCTATATATATATATATATAGATATATATATATATATATATATATATATATATATATATATATATATATATATATATATATTATATATATATATATATATATATATATATATATATATATATATATATATATATATATATATATATATATATATATATATATAGTTAAATTGGACTTACTATCCAAATTGGACAAATTATTTTTGTTGTACATGTCACTTGGAGTCAAGTGTGTCTCTAAATATTGTGAGCTTTCCATATTATTTAAGTGTTCTGTCACAATTATATTCATCAAAGATTGAATTAGGGATTAAGCATTTTCTATCACAATTTTATTCATACATTGATGAGAATCAATGATGGAGAGTTTTTAGATTATGAGAATACATATATGTAGTGGAGGCTAGAATGAATGAATGTTATTAGATGTTAATGGGGAATTTAGAGTGATGTTAGGTGGGGGGGAGAGGGGCCAAATGAGCTTCCACCTTCACGTGGTTGGCCTTGTTAAGTAGAGAATATTAAACTATTCTCGAAACCAAGTGAAGCTCAAACTAAACCAATGACATAGATTCAATGGTAAAAAACACCTACTTCTATATGTTGTTGATCTTTATTTTTTTCACCGTGACTACTCTCCTCTTAAACATATGTTTAGATCTATTTTTTGATAGCAATGAAAATATCTCATATCTTTGAAACAGTGAGATTATCCCAAGGACAATGATGTCCAGTGTTAGAATAATGAACACCATGAATCGGTGAAAAACCCATTAAATGAATCTACCATATCAAGAAAATTAATCATGAAACTTATCATGAAACTTGATGTTTCTCATATAAATATTGATGTTTAGAAGTATGATACCCACTTTCAACTAATAACAAGATATCCAACCAATATAATCAGTACATGGAATGATCAAAACTTGCAGACAAAGATTATTTGCACGCCAAGCACTGTACAAGAACAGTCAATAAAAGGACTGAGATTCTTTGATTTTAAGACTTCAAAACAATATAATTAGTACATGGAATAATCAAAACTTATAATACCAATCAATGAATGATTTTCCTATCAATGTTGCATTGAATAGAGAGTTTAATAATATAAACACCAGACTGTGTCCTCATGAGTAGAGAAGTGACTATTTGTAAAGAATGAAAAGTTTATTGCCATGCCTAATTTGATAATACATACATACATACATACATACATACATACATACATACATATATATATATATATATATATATATATATATATATATATATATATATATTATTAAAAAAAAATAAAATTTCTATTGCTTTTTTGACCACCACTCGTCACAATTTTGACCACCATTGATCTATCATTTTGATGATAATGCTATACACTTGACGACTATTCCGACCATACGTCCTCGCAATTTCGACCAACATTGGTTGCATAGATGAAAGTAATAACTGATAATTCTTCTAGGTTGAAGTGATTATTTATGGTGGGTTCGTCAATAATTCAACCTCTATGGACGTCGCAATTTTGACGCCGACATAATATGTTGAATAATCGATGAAAAAACTTTGACAACAATTATGGTTGTTTGATCAACCAATTGTCATCTAAAAATTGACTAATCCTCGTCGAAAAATAAGCTAAAATTTACTATTGTGTCTACAATAGTCTAATATCATCCACTAATAGATCTCTATTTTTATTGTCCAAATACCCTCTCCTCTCATCTCCTTTTTCACATAATCTTGTCCACATCAAACTTAACACATCAACTAATATTTCATAGCATCCTCAATGTGATCTACATGAAAACTTTGCATATGTCCATTTAAATTTGAAACTAGACAACTCTTTCTATTCACTAGCTTATTCTAATCAACCTTTTGATTAAACTAATAAATATTTACCTCTATAATTACAGTGTCATCTTATTTAGGTCTCACTGCAACTACAATCCCTTCATCTAAGTCATCTTCCTTAATATTTTCTTTACTCAAAATGATCTCCTCTTAAAGTAGTGTGACATCTTCATCCAATCTAAAAATAAGATCTTTGGCGCAACTTATACCTTATATACCCCACCTTCTACATTAATTTATAAGATACCGTTACCTCCATTGTATTCTTGATTTTCACTTTTCAACTCACAATGTATTCAGACCATTTTCTCCTACCTTTTCTCTTCATTTGTGTGGGTTTCTTTCGCTTGTTTTTATTTCTATTTGCAACTATCCTTATTTAATAGGAATCTCCACATCACATAACTCTCTTCCCAATGTCTTTCCAAAAATGAAATAAAAATATTCCTCCTCATGAATCCACATCCTCTTCTTAAGACTCATCCTATTATCGATTGAAATCTTTCTCACACATTCAATCTATTCTTTGTAGTTTTAATCTCTCAATTGATTAGGACTTTGCACACATCCAACAATCCTTTTGATTATTTCACAATATCAAGTATCAACTACCTCATGATTGGGGATTAATTCATATGAATCTACTCTTTCACTCACAGGTCATAGCATAAGCTACCTCACATTCAATAATCTACTGATGTAGTCAGAACCGATGGTTTTGATTCCATTTGATGTAAAAAAAATTTCCCCAAGAAATCATTTTCATCATTCAAAAAAGTAAATACCAAATACATGGGCATGTTAAATGCACAAATAAATTTAATGTTAAATTCTTTAAAAATAATCAAATACTAATAAATATAGCCTTTCAATAGCTTTTACAAGTGTATCGTCAGAAAATAGAAGCACTTCCATTTAGGACTGGTTTAGCCCTCCAAGTAAGTGGTTTGGGGTCATGTCAAATGCCTTGAATGGGTATTTGACTTGGATTTGGCATTTTCCCCTGTCCTGCCCTATTTTCCACTTCTTGCCTACTTGTTTCTGGCATCCTGCTCTTTGAATTTGAGGTTCTTGACCTCAGGGTCAAGGTTGACCTTCTGGATTAAGGTCAACCTTCTAGGTTAATCTTGACCTTGACCCTGACCTAGGTTAAGGTCGACCTTGACCCTGACCTAGCTCAGGGTGGACCTCGACCCTAACCCAGACTCCAAATTTCAAATTTCAAAAGTTTCTAGATGTCGGGTTTTAGAAGGAATTATTTTCCACTTTCGAGTCGGCTTTTTTGAGCTTCAAAATTGTAAAATATTAAATGATATTTAATTTAGGTCCACTTCTAAGGGTATAGGATTAATGGGAATTTATTTCTCCTATGTCGGCTTCTCTAGAAGTTTGTGCCCTAGACTAGTATATAAGGAAGCCTTCTCTTCTCATTTTGACATAAAGAAATCAGAGGAAGGTGTTAATATGATTTAGAACAATAGAGGGGGGGGGGGGTTGAATTAGTTGTTCTTAGGTCCAGATGTATCAATCAAACTTTTAAACACTTCAACAACTCAGATGTAATAACCAACACTACTTGGTCATTACAGAATGCATTCCAAAAACATATAATAATGTAGTCCACTATCCAACAATATTGAACTTGCAAAACATAGAAATGTTCACACCAAAAAATTCACACAAGTATTGACACAATGATTTATAGTGGAAACCCAATTTGGGAAAAACCACTTTGTAACATGTTACTGATATTTTCACTCTTCTAAAGTGAGCTCTGTGAAAAGCCAACCCTGTCAAAGGTTTACAAACACACTGCTAGGTGTGACCCTGTTAAAGGATTTCAACCATTGTGTTAGGAGTGAGCCTTGTTAGAGGACTTAAGTACATTCCATCAGAATGCAACCTTGATTAAAGGATTTAAATAATGACTGTTAGGTCAACCTTGATTAAAGGATTTTTACTGATACAATGGTTAGAAAGTAGCAGTAGTATTTGATCTAAAAAACATACAACTCACTTTGCAAATAATAGATCCAATTCTCACATATATGCTGGCTTACTGACTGAGTACCATTTCCATATCCATCAATACTCTACTCAGAAATCTCTTCAAGGAATCAAAACTCTGATCAACTCCTTCACCTTCAGCCTTTTTGCTTAGACTTATCAGTCAATAACATCAACAAATCCAGCATCCTCGTTAACCTCATACTTAGGTTTTCTTTATACCTCTTCAATAGGTAGATCCATCTTTCACCGCTTAGTCTCCTCCGTAGATCTTTGGGTTAGGTCAGATTCATCGAATCCTTCCAACATTTAAGTCCTTCATACATCCTTCTAGAAACATCTTCAATCTCTTTATTAAAATCACAATAAAATGATTTACTATGCATTAAATGCTCCATACAGTCAATTAATAAAGTCAACACAATTTGCACAATCCAAGAATTCAACTATGTCAGCTAGGAATCTAAATTCTTCCTCAAATGTAAATTACTGACACTCGATAAACATTGTGTTCAACTCCTCGATCATCACTGTGTAACTTAGTCATTTCTTCAAATTGTCTCCCTCAACTAATGCTATCTCCTTCAACAATACACTGATGTTCGGTGAACACTAAATTTACTCAGCATATACTAGCTCTCAGTCGACACTAACATCAGTCGACTTAAACTAGATTTCTTCACTTTTTCTTGATTAAGCCTACTTGTTTAGTCTTGCTTCTTACTTAGATAAATAATACATTATCTTATCATTGTGCCACATAATCAAGTACTCATTGAAGTATCAAATAAATCAACCTTTCTCTAGGTTCTATTTTAATCACCCTTGCCCTAATCCTTCTCATCAATCAATAGATATAGTACTTTCTTAGATAGCAATAGTCTTACCAATTAAGGTTTGACATCAATGACAATACAACAATTGCTTCAATTACAGCTTCCAATAGAAGGATCATCTATGCATAATTTAATAAAGTGAGAATTCAAAGCATTCAAGACTTCAAACATTCAAGCATTCAAGTGTTCAAGCATTCAAGATTCAATTCATCAAGGAGATCCATTAGTGGCCATTGAAGGATTCAAGCTCTATGGAGCCCTCTTATTGAAGATTTCTCCATCCATATCCATTAAAGATCTTCTTATTCCAAGATACATTCAAGATTAGTGTTGAAGATCTAAAGGATATTGATTTGAGACATCCTACATCCTACAATTCTACATTCATTTGGAGCATCCATACTTGTGGATTCAATGATTCGAATCCTTCACAAAGGTTTCAACATAGGCAAGGTGAATTGTTCTATTTACTTTGTTTATTACTGAAATTCCAATTATATCTCAAGGTTAATTTAAAAACTAGGGTTTGACCAAGGCAAATCCCTCATCCAAACAACAAAACTATTTTCTTGTAGGAACAGGTGCAGAACAACAAATTACAGAGCAGATCTGGATACCCTTTTCGAAAAAACTTCAGGATCCGCGAATAGAATTTCCATCGGAGCATTGTAGGTCAAGGTCGACATAAAGGGGTCAAGGTTGACCTTCATTTGGGTTAAGGTTGACCTGGTTTAGAAAAGAAAAATATTTTTGGGTTTTATTCCTCTTTGTGTTTCTGTTCCAGATTCAGTTGTAGAATTTTTAGAAACTTAGTACAGACACTAGAAAACAACAATTTCCAGATCGGTTACACTTTGAGGTTAGTATTTGTCTTCAATTCATTTCAATTAAGATTTAAATACTCTATTCCCAAAATAGAATGTAAGGTTTTCCTTTTTCTTCATATTCTTCATTGATTGATTCATGTATGCATTGACCATTTTCTTATGGTTAATCAATTTGGATCTTTCTTTTGGGAGTTTTGGGTTAAGAAGAAAATCTTACCTTCCCCAACTCCTTCTACACATAGAGATCATTTACTTTCTTTACATTTTGGTGCACAAATCATATTATATTCTCTACAGTTTTTGTGAACCCACGATAGACAACTCTTTCTTTTATGGTGTTAGATCTTGCATGTATTTTAGATTAACCTTATTTTATGTGCTTGCATTTACATTTCAAAAATAAAACAAAAAATCATATAAAGAAAAAATACCAAAATATTTATGTATTCATGCCTTGTGTTTTCCTAATTTAGTTCATTTTCATTGCATTAGTATATGAGCTTTACTACCTCTACTCCTACTTATAATATTCTAGTTAGAAGAAGTCATAGACTTATGGGTTTCTTTGATCCAGAGTCTTCCTCTCCTCTCCTTAGGATCTCAGATGACAATTTGATTACTCATGATTCCAATCCTACTATGGAGCATAACTCTTGTCACTCATCTCATGATGAGGATGATGCTTTAAGGGTTGTTCCTAAACAAGTCTAAATTCTTTAAACTGAACTTGATAAAATGGGAAATTGGATTATTCAAGAAAACCATAATCAAGATTCTATTCAAGCTATAGAGGCTCTTAAGAAAGTTCTTCAGGATAGTGATCAAGGTGTTAATATCTTGCATGGTATCACTCATCTTGTGTATTTAAATGTTAAACCTTTAGCTCAAGAAGGTCAAGAACTAGGATTCACTCCTCCTGTCACTAGTGTGGAACCTTCTTCCATTCCTTTACCTAGCATTCCTACTTATACTCCTCCTTTTGTGACTACATAAGTTCCCTCTCTTCCTCTGAGTGTTCCACCGGTGTTTATACCTACCTCAAAACCTTCTTACCATAGTTTTCCTTTTACCTATTCCAACTCTCTTCCAACTGTGGTTCCAAGTGTTCCACCAGTTGTGTCTTCTATTCCTGCTGCTTCCTACACTTTCCCTAGTGTTTCTAATGTTTCTATGCCTCCTATTTCTTCTAATGATTCCATAATCATTAGTCTGGCCCAAACTGTGTCCTCTTTACAACAAAAACTTGCATCCTTAACTCAATCCAAGTTTAGTATTCCAACATGTGACAAGGGAAGTCCTTTATCCATAGACATTATTCGTGCTCCCGTTCCTCACCAAGCCGATGCGCCTTATCTTGAGAATTACAATGGTAAGGGAGACCCTTTCACCCATGTTAAAACATTTCAAATCCTTTGTAGGGACTATGCTCATGACCATAGGATTTTAGCCAAGTTGTTTGCTAGAGATTTTCATGATAAGGTGTTGCAATGGTATTGTTCCTTGCCTCTTTATTCTATTGAATCTTTTCCAAAACTTTCTAATGCCTTTATCCAAGAGTTTCAAAATAACATTGGTTTGTAAGTGTCCTTAACTAATTTGATGCATTGTAAACAAAATAATAAAGAAAAATTAACTGAGTTTATTGGTAGATTTAAGCATTTGTATGCTCAAATTTCCTATCCTGTTCTTGATATTGATATTCAACATATGTTTATTTCAAATTCAGAAAAGGATATTAGAGATAAGATTCTGCTTACTAAATTTACCTCGTTTCAAAAAATTTGTGCATCGCTTCATCATTATCAATTACAAGTGAGTCAATTTGAGAGCAACACTCCAATAACTAATGTTCTAGTTTATAAGAGTGATGTTTCTCCTAATCCCAACAAGTTTAAAAAAGCTAAAAACTATGTCAAGATAAGTAAGAAAGCAAATGCAATTGTTGTTGAATCAATTAATGCCACTTCTGCATCCACTGCTTTTTATTTGAATCATATGTTTACTCCTCTTGTTGAATCTTTACATCCTATTATGATTAAATTGTTGAATGCTAATATGATTAATTTGCCTCCTATTCACCCTTTGATGAACTAAAATTGATTTAGAACCTGATTGAAGAATCTGTGATTATAGATCACTGAGTTGCTGGTTAGATATGACATATGACTAAATCAGTATTATGTTGTCATTAATGTCAACTAGTTTGACAACACTTATCTTGTAAGTTACTATACTGAAACATCTGTAGTAAAGGAGTGAAAGAGATGAAGTACAAAAATATCTACATGAGGAAGATGGATATGATAGATGAGGATAAAGAATACATTGAGTAACTTGTTGATGAGTCTATGACCTTATGATATTTACTTGATTATGTTTCATTCATTTATGATGAGGAAAAGAGCTAAAAGACACAAAGTAGTGTTGTCGATTGATGAAGCATTTTAGTGTATACCAAGAACAATGTAAATCAAGCTTGTGTTCACTAATGCATTTCTTTGTTAACCGAGCAGAACAGAGGAACTCAATAACTAGCTTACCTGACAAGATTGATGAGCAGGACAGTGTATGATTTCAAGGTAACAGATAATGTTTGTTACATAGATCGACGGCTAAAAAAATTTAGGAAAGATCTAAAGGATGAGAATCAAACATGTTATTGACACATCAGTCGAGGTATGTTTAACCAGAAAAATCAACAAAGATGATTAAGCGACAAAATCTGATGGAGCAGAAGAAAATGGTTTACTTGTCTATATAAGAGACTAGAGATTTCATAGTGAGTGGTAATGCCTGAAGGAGACTATATAATTATCATGTGAACACATTTTCATATATACCTGATCATACTGGTTAGTGAGAACTGAACTACAGAGTTTTTACCGAGCGACAGGAAGCTATTATCGAGCGACAGTAAGTTACTGAACATTGATTGGAACAGAATTGATTTAATGATCAAAGGATTGAATGAGCTTAACATTGATCTGTACATCTGCAATTGAAGTTGTATTAAGGTAGATCACCTATTGTTACATTTTAACCATTCTACAAAGTCAAATCTCTTAACTGAGTGGACTAAGCAAGTCTTTTATGTATCATACATAGAATGAACATTGTTATCCTATCAACCCCATAGTGACTGCTGGTTGGATGGTAATGGTTGGTCTAAAATCCTCTAACAAGGTCACAACTAACAGTGTGTTTGTAACCTTTAATATGGTTGGGTCTTCACCGACCTCACTTCAGAAGAGTGAATATTTTGGGTTGCTGGTCCTAGGTGGTTTTTCCCTTCACAGGGTTTCCACGTTAAATCTCTTATGTTATGTGTTGATTGTGATATTTGTTTGATGTCATATTTTCATGTTGCATATTTGATTTGATCGATAACTAATATATGTTTTAGACTGGTAATCGGTAAAAGCATAGACAATACAATATTTTAAGTTACTGAGTATCAAAAGTTTTAAGTATTTGTTTTTGGATTATACATTTTGAATTGGGACACTGGATAACTGATTCACCCCCCTCTCAGTTCTTCTAACAATTGGTATCAAAGCATTGGTTGCTTATAATAGAGTTTTAAGGACTTCAGTACAAAGATCTCAAAATGTATAAGAGGGAAGTGCCAAAGCTGAACAAAGAGAACTTCGTAGTATGGAAAAGTTGGATAAAGCTGCACATATCTAGAATTGGGAATTATGCACTAGAATTGATGGAGAATGGCTATATAGAACCGATCGCTGGTCCCCTGACACTTCATCAACTGAGAGACAGACATGAACACAATGTTACTATGATGGAGTTTTTTGTTGCTTGTACCGATGCTGAATTTGAAGATATTAAAAGCTGCACTAGTGCAAAAGCCATGTGGGATAAAATTTCTCAAGTTTACAATGGAGATGTGAATGTCAAAAGAGCCAGAGAAGAAAGCTTAAGGGGAAGATTCGATGATATGAAAATGAAGGAAGATGAGAATATTGTGCAATACACAAATAGACTGAAAGTGGTAGTACATGCTATTAGAGCATCTGATGGAGTTATTAGTGAAGAAATAGTTGTAAGCAAAGTCCTCAGAACCTTATTACCAGTTTACACAATCAAAATATATGCTATTCATGAAACAAGGTCTGTAGCTGGTAATGTCCTTACACTTGACAATCTGATTGGTAAACTTATAAACTTTGAATTGAATAACTTTGGCAACAGTTTTTTTCCATCTATGGAATTTGCTTTCATGTCTTCTCTGAAGATTGGTAAGTCTAGTAGGAATAATAAGAATGATGATAGTGATAACAATATCGATGATGAGATTGATGAACTTGAAGCTCTTATGGCTAGAAGATTACCCAAAGGTAAAGGAAGGTATAGAGGTAAGATACCTTTGGCATGCTTTAAATGTAAAGAGGTTGGCTACATCACTACTAGATGTCCACATAAGAAAGATGATGAAAGAACCAAAGACCAATCTGAAGGAAGCTATGGGAGAAGAGTCAACAGAGGCTACCGACACAATAGAGATAACCAAGACAGTAATGATTGAGGCAAAAAGGTATCTTACATAGCCAAAGATAATGAATTTGAATCAGATTTTGATGATGATGTATAAGTTGTATTTGTTGCTATGAAATATGACTTAGAGGAAGAAGAAAAACATGTAGAAACAACACTGATATCTAAAGTTAACAAAAATAATACATGGATCATAGACAGTGGCTATACACATCACATGACTGGTGATGAAGAAAAATTTGATCAACTTGAATAATACAATGGAGGATCTATTAAGATGGGTAATGAAACACCCTGTATGGTAAGAGGTAAAGGATCCCTGATGATAAATGATAGGATAAAATGTGAAAATGCTTATTGGATAGATGGACTAAACTATAACTTGTTAAGTGTGGCACAACTGAACAAATCAAGTCACCGAATTGCTTTTGAGAGAAAGAAAGTGAAAATATTTGATGATGGTGGAAGATTAGTTGGAACTAGTGCACAATCAAGAGGTAATATATTTTATCTTGATACTAATGAATCTTCTTGCTTGATGATGAAAAATGAAGATGCTTGGTTGTGACATAAAAGGTTATGCCATGTGAATTTTGATAACATGATTAAGATCAGTAAAAGGAAAAGAGTTAGAGGTTTGCCTAACTTGTCAAAACCTGATCATGTTATGTGTCATGAATGTCAGAAAGGTAAGATGTCTAAATCTAGTTTCAAAAGAAAGGATTATTTAACAAAGAAGATACTTGGGTTGGTTCATACTGACCCGTGTGGTCCTATGAGAACTCAAAGTTACTATGGTGATAGATACTTTATTCTTTTTGTTGATGACTATACTAGATTGATGACTGTTATGTTCTTGAAAGAAAAATTTGAAGCATTTAAGATGTTTAAGTGGTATAAAGAAAAGGTAGAAAAAGAGACTGGTAAAGAATTGAAATGCTTAAGATCTAATAGAGGAGGTGAATTTATCTCTGATGAATTTACTAATTTCTATAATGAGCATGGTATTAAAAGATAGGTCTCTGCACCAAGGACACCTCAGTAGAATGGGATTGCTGAAAGAAGGAATAGGTCAATAGTTGACTATGCAAGAACACTGATGCTGCAAAAGAATGTTTCTCAGACATATTAGAGGAAAGTTGTCAGTATAGTTGTTTATGTTTTGAACCGAGTACAACTGAAGGACACTAACAAGACACCCTTTGAGTTATGGTTTGGACACAAACCTACTATAAGTTATTTCAAGATTTTTGGAAGCAATCATTTTATTCTAAAAGATGAGAGAAATGGGAAGTTTGACTCAAAAGGTGATGAAGGGATATTTCTAGGATATTCTAGTAAAATAAAAGCATATAAGTGTCTGAATAAAACTACTAATAAAATGATTGAAAGTACTACTATCTGAGTTGATGATTTTGATCAAAATAATGTCAAGGAAAGTACAAAGGAACTAGAAGACTATGGTAGATTCACTTACATTGAGCACCCAGAGTATCTACCAAAGCTATACCTTGTGATAACTGGTCAGCAGGAAAATAATATAGAAGAATAGGAAAGAGAAACTAACAAGCATGATGGACCTACCGAGCAAGAAAATGAACCTGCACAGGATGAAAAAGAAAGAAGAGACAAAGTACTAGCAAGATTTATCAGGAGACATCATCCTGAGACACAAATTATTGGAGATAGACAAGCTGGCATGCAAACAAGGAGTAAAGAAAGACAAGGTACATGTCTATTTTGTGATTATGAACCAAAGAATGTAAAAGTTGCATTAGAAAATGATGAATGGGTTAATGCAATGAAAGAGGAAATAGAACAGACAGAGAAGAACAAAACCTGGACCTTAGTACCCTGACCAAAAGATAAGAATGTAGTTGGTACTAAGTGGATATTCAGGAACAAGCTGAATGAAAATGGTGAGGTAACAAGGAACAAAGCTAGATTGGTATGCAAGGGATATGCATAGGATGAAGGAATTGATTATGGTGAATGGGTTAATGCAATGAAAGAGGAAATAGAATAGATAGAGAAGAACAAAACCTGGACCTTAGTACCCCAACTGAAAGATAAGAATGTTATCGGTACTAAGTGGATATTCAGGAACAAGCTGAATGAAAATGGTGAGGTAACAAGGAACAAAGCTAGATTGGTATGCAAGGGATATGCATAGGATGAAGGAATTGATTATGGTGATACATTTGCACCTGTTGCTAGATTAGAAGGAGTTAGAATGCTACTTGCATATGTTGCACACAAGAAATTCAAAGTTTATCAAATGGACATTAAGTCAGCATTTTTGAATGGAATACTTGAAGAAGTCTACATAGAACAACTTGAAGGGTTCGTTGATCTAGACAACAAAGACATGGCATGTAGATTACATAAATCTTTGTATGGTTTGAAGCAAGCACCGAGAGTGTGGTATGAGAGGTTGCATACTTATTTGTTACGTATTGGATTTGTTAGAACTAGTGAGAACAACAATTTGTACATGAAAGGAGATACTGATGATACTATTCTTATTGCTGAGATATTTGTGGATGATATTATTTTTGTAGGTCAAGATAACATATGTAAATATTTTGCTGATGAGATGAGAAAAGAGTTTAAAATGTCTATGTTTGGAGAGATTAAGTTCTTTCTAGGACTAGAAGTGATTCAACAGAATGATGAGATATTCATCACACAATCCAAATATATCAAGGAAGTATTGAAGAAATTTGGCATGGAAGATGCTAAACCTATGGGAACACTGATGGCTACTAGATGCAAACTGAATAAGGAAGATGAAACTATAGAGGTAAACCAGATAGTGTACCGATCTATGATTGGTAAGTTAATGTATGTAATTCACAGTAGACTAGATATAGCACATGCTGTGGGAATTTTTGCTAGATTTTTTGCAAACCCTAGAGAATCACACATGATTGCTACAAAGAGAATCTTAAGATACCTAAAGAAAATAGAAGACTATGGATTATGGTATCCCAAGGAAGGCAAGTTTTAACTGAAGGTTTATATCGATGTTGATTGGGCTAGAAATGTGGATGACAGAAAAAGTACCACCGGAGGAGCATTTTTATTTGGTGAAAGACTTGTTACATGGACAAGTAAGAAGTAGGCTTGCATTTCTCAATCTATAGCTGAAGCAAAGTATGTTGTTGCTGCTACAAACTATTCAAATATTGCATATATTAAGAAAGTTTTAGAAGGTATGAATGAGATAATCACTAAGCCGGTGATTATATACTGTGATAACACAAGTGCAATTAATATTTCAAAGAATCCAATGATGCACTCTAAGACAAAGCATATATCTATTAAAGACAACTACTTAAGAGAACAAGTAAAGGAGAAGCAAGTTAAGTTAGAATTTGTTACATCAAAAGAATAACTTGCAGACATATTTACAAAGGCTCTACCGAAGGATACATTTGAGTACTTAAGGACTAGACTAGGGGTTTGTCCCCTATCTATCGGTCACTAATGTGATCTGGATGTTGCATCAGCCTAATCTTATCAGAAGATCATTCATGTCGATGTAGCATAGTTCACACTTTGGATCATGTTCAAGGTTGTGATAAGTTTGGAGAACTGAAATAGATTGGGATATCGGTATACATATATATAGAGAATGCATTGGACAACAGAGAGTTACTTGGCTAATAAAGAACAATGTGTTTATTTGTTTCTTTGGCATTGTTTTCAAAGGGAGAGATAAACAATATGAAACAATATACACTGATGAGAACTATCTAAGGGAGAGATAATGTAGAAGAAAGGAAGAACATTGAAGATCAGCTACTAAGAATAGAAGCAAGAACTTGAGAGCTGAAAAAGATCATATTTGTAGAATGTCAAAGCTGTATTGGTAATGCTATTGAGTAATGTAGTGATTAAACATATTAAGTTAGGGACAACTTGCATAGCATTTTTTTCATAGAGTTGTAGAATACATGTTTGGTATGTGTATGGTATATTTCATATTACTTGAGTTTCCATTAATGCCAAAGGGAGAGATTGATGAACTACAATAGATTTAGAACCTGATTGAAGAATCTATGATTAGAGATCACCGAGTTGCTAGTTAGATATGACATATGATCAAATCAGTATTATGTTGTCATTAATGTCAACTAGTTTGACAACACTTATCTTGTAAGTTACTATACCAAAACATCTGTAGTAATGGAGTGAAAGAGATGAAGTACACAAATATCTATATGAGGAAGATGGATATGATAGATGAGGATAAAGAATACATTGAGTAACTTGTTGATGAGTCTATGACCTTATGATATTTACTTGATTATGTTTCATTCATTTATGATGAGGAAAAGAGCTGAAAGACACAAAGTAGTGTTTTCAGTTGATGAAGCATTTCAAGTGTACACTGACAAGGTGTAGTGTATACCGAGAACAGTGTAAACTGAGCTTGTGTTCACCGATGCATTTCTTTGTTAACCAAGTAGAATAGAGGAACTAAATGACTAGCTTAGCCGACAAGATTGATGAGTAGGAAAGTGTATGATTTTGAGGTAATAGATAATGTTTGTTACACAGATCGACGGCTAACAAAATTTATGAAAGATCTAAAGGATGAGAATCAAACGTGTTATTGACACATCAGCTGAGGTATGTTTAAGTAGAAAAATCAATGAAGATGATTAAGCAGCAAAATTTGATGGAGCAGAAGAAAATGGTTTACTTGTCTATATAAGAGATTGGAGATTTCATAGTGAGTGGTAATGTTGGAAGGAGGTGACTACATAATTATTGCGTGAACAAGTTTTCATGCATACCTGATCATACTGGTTAGTGAGAACTGAACTACAGAGTTTTTACCGAGCGACATGAAGCTATTATTGAGCGACATTAAGTTACTGAACATTGATTGGAATAGAATTGATTTAATGATCAGAGGATTAAATGAGCTTAACATTGATCTGTACATCTACAATTGAAGTTGTATTAAGGAAGATCACCTACTGTTACATTTTAACCATTGTACAAAGTCAAATCTCTTAATCGAGTGGACTAAGAAAGTCTTTTATGTATCATTCATAGAATGAACATTATTATCCTATCAACCCTAGAGTGACTGCTGGTTTGAAGATAAAAGTTGGTCTAAAATCCTCTAACAAGGTCACACCTAACAATGCATTTTTAGCCTTTAACAGGGTTGGGTCTTCACCAACCTCACTTCAAAAGAGTGAATATTTTGGGTTGCCGGTCCCAGGTTGTTTTTCCCTTCATAGGGTTTCCACGTTAAATCTCTTGTGTTATTTGTTGATTGTGATTTTTGTTTGATGTCATATTTGCATGTTGCATATTTTATTTGATCGGTAACTACTATATGTTTTAGACTAGTAATCGGTAAAAGCATAGACAGTACAATATTTTAAGTTACCGAGTATCCAAAGTTTTAAGTATTTGTTTTTGGATTATACATTTTGAATTGGGACACTGGATGATTGATTCACCCCCCTCTCAGTTATTCTAACAACCTCTTTTTCCTACTACGATGGCATCCAAATCCTTTGATTCCAAAGCCTTTTGTCAATCCCATCATCAGAATGGCCATGATACTAAGAAGTGTTATTCTCTAAAACATAAGGTTCAAGACTTAATTGATTCTAATGCTTTATCTATTGATAATTTTTATGGTAGTTGGAAAAAGCTGTCTCTCCTCCTAATCAAAACCTCCAAATCTATACGAATCCTTTGCCTACACATGATACTAATACCATTGTTCAACCATCTTCTAGTAATATTCTTTATGATTCAAAGATGGATGATCTCAATCATATTGTCAAAGCTCCTGATGGTCCCCTCTACATTTAGGCTAGGATTTCTTAGATACCTACATGTGGTTGTCTTGTTAATCCTACATCCTTAGTCAATGTTTTTACTAAAGAAAATATTTTTATGAAGAACTTATAATGTGATTGTTATACTACATCTAATGTGTGGATCCAAACTTGTAATGGTTTTCTCTATCCATCATTTGGTTCTATTAACTTGCCTATTGAACTTTGTGGTAAAGTTGTGGAAACTATCTACGTTGTTGTCCCTACTTCTAACCAGTTTCAAGTTAAGCTTGGTTTGCCTTGGTTGAATTCCATGCCTGCCATTGCTTCTCCTATCCATAAGTGTATTAAATTCACTCATGATGAAGAAGTGAAGATTATTAATCATAGTTTATATCAACCTTCTAGGCCTAGGGATTGTGCTACTCTTGACTTCCTTTTTCCTTCATTACCTAATTCATGTCCTTCTCGACCTGATAATATTTTTCGCTCATATCAACTAGCCTATAAGCATCACAAGATTGTTAAGTTAAGCATGCCTCAGATGGATCTTAACTATGGTCTTTGGCCTATGCCTTCCATACCTCCTTTATCCATGGCTTCTAGTTCTTTTAATCAAACTCCTAGTGTTTCTTTTTAGTCTACTAAGAATCCTACTAATCCTCCTAAAGAACCCATGAAGGAACCAGTGGTTGTTCCTCCTAGTTCTCAACATATTTCCAATAATACAAAACATAACTGATCTGCCAATGAACATCGTAAGAAGCACCGGGCTCAAGCTAAGGCTCGTGCCTCTGTTCTTCAAATTTGTTTACCTTCTTTTGACCAGCCTATGCCTGATGTGTTAGAAGAAGTTAATGCTAATAATGATGTTAAGATGAATGCTTATGATGATTCTATTCATATCTTAGATTCTATTTCAATTAATCTTGATGAAGAAGATACTCTTGATGATACTAATGATGCTAATGATGAATATGAGACTATTGACATTGATACTGATTTACCTAATATGCTTTCAACACAATTGATAATTACAGCTAGTATCAAACATCATGATTCTCAAGAGGATCCTTGTTTGGAATTGGCTATTATTCCTACTGTGTTGGATATAGTCCCTCTTGTGACTTTTCCACCTTCCCTAAATGATATAGACTGAGATGGGGAGAGTAAGTGACGCTCTTGATTGGATTGTCCTTCATGGTAGATTTTTGTGTGTTTACCTATTGTATTGTGCTTCTCCCATAATGTATTTTCTAAATGTTTGTTAGATTCTTTTATATGACCCTTGTTACTTTGTTGGTGCAAGGTGATAAAGGAATCGAACCTATTGTACTATTCCTCTATATGTATCTCTATTCTTCTATATGTTTTTTTCATGTTATGTTGTACCTATGCTATTGTTCGTAAATTTTTTCCTTGTGTAGTTTGCTTGGATTCACGACTCGGTAGAATTGATTCTTTTTGGTGTCCATGTTGTGGTCCGAAAAGACTCTTCTTTGTAACTCTTGCATTTTCTTTCCTCCATTGTGATTCTAGTTCTACTTTCTTTGGGGAATGATGTCAATTAATTTGCAATAATATTATATATCTATTATCTTATGATCATATTGACCCCATGGTAGGTAGATCCCTTCTATGTTTTCTATATGTTTATGTGGTATTTCCTTTATTTGTCTTCATTTGGGGGCATCTCGTAGTGGAAACATAATCAGTGGAGTTGTTTATGTTTTTGTTCAAGCCATTGCTCCTATTAAAGTGTTAGCAATGACTTTAACATGGGGGCATATGCTCTACTCACTTTTTACATACACACACTTTCAAAATATTTTTCAAAACTTTTCTCCCTTTATGGATTAGAGACTAATCCTTAAAGCATGGATTTTTATCTTAGAGGATCTATTGATCCCTCCAGTTTCAAATTTTTAAAGTTTTGATCCCTTAAGGTCAAAGGTGTCCTTTAGACTAGATCTCTCTTGTTTTGATTTTTCTCTTTTGCAATAGAATATTCCTGAGGGTGAATCCTTGATAGGTTGACTAGTGAGTATCCACACTCACTAGGAAGTTCAACTCCATCTTTTCAGTTGTGCTATTTCCTTGCATGATTTACAATGGGACATAAATTCTTATTGTGCGAGGTAATCAAACTCTCTTTTTTCTTTTCTTTAGTGATGTCTCTCTTATTGTAATCTTGGGGTTGACAAATACTTGAGTCCCTAGGGGCTTGAGGATCATTTTGTCCCTTTGATTTCATTAAGATTTTTTTTTCCTTATGATCTCCTTCACCAAGAGTTTGCATCAAGTCCATACTCTTGATAAAGTGGGGGCTAAATGTATCCTCAAAAAATGGAAGCACTTCCATTTAAGACTAGTTTATCCCTCTGAGTAAGTGATTTGGGGTCATGTCAAACACCTTGAATGGGTCTTTGACTTGCATCTAGATTTTTCCCCTGTCTACCTTGTTTTCCACTTCTTTCTTGCCTGTTTCTGGCATCTTTCTCTATGAATTTGAGGTTCTTGACCTCAGGGTCAAGGTCAAACTTCTGGGTCAAGGTCGACCTTGACCCTGACCCAGGGTCCAAATTTCTAATTTTAAAAGTTTCTAGATGTCAGTTTTCAAAAAGAATTATTTCCCACTTTCGGGTTGGCTATTTTGTGCTTCAAAATAGTGAAATATTAAATGATATTTAATTTAGGTCCACCTCTAAGGGTATAGGCTTAATGGGAATTTATTTTTCCTATGTTAGCCTCTCTAGAAGTTTGTGCCCTAGACTAGTATATAAGGAAGCCTTCTCTTCTCCTTTTGACATAAATAAATTAGAGGAAGGATCATCTGTGCATAATTTATCAAAGTGAGCATTCAAAGAATTCAAGCCTTCAAACATTGAAGCATTCAAGATTCAATTTATTAAGGAGATCCATTAGTAGCCATTGAAGGATTCAAGCTCTATGGAGCCCTCTTGTTGAGGATTCCTCCATCCATATCCATTCAAGATTCTTCCAATTCCAAGATCCATTCAAGATTGGTGTTGAAGATCTAAAGGAAATTGATTTGAGACATCCTACATCCTACAATTCTACATTTGTTTGGAGCACCCATACTTTTGGATTCAAGGATTCAAATCCTCCACAAGGGTTTCAACATAGGCAAGGTGAATTGTTCTATTTACTTTGTTTATTACTATAATTCCAATTATATTTCAAGGTTAATTCCAAAACCTAAGTTTGACCAAGGCAAACCCCTCATCCAAAAAAAAAAAACCATTTTTCTTGCATGAGCAGGTGCAGAATAGCGAATTATAGAGAAGATCTGGATACCCTTTTGGAAAACTATCGGGATCTGCAAGTAGAATTTCTATTAGAGAAGCGCAGGTCAAGGTTGACATAAAGGTGTCAAGGTCAACCTTCATTTGGGTCAAGGTTGACTTGGTTTAGAAAAGAAAAAGCTTTATGGGTTTTCTTCATCTCTATATTTCTGTTCTAGATCCAGTTGCAGAATTTCTAGAAACTTAGTACAGACACCAGAAAACAACAATTTCTAGATCTGTTACACTTTGAGGTTAGTATTTATCTTCAATTCATTTCAATTAAGATTTCAATACTCTATTCCCAAAATGGAATGTAAGGTTTTCTTTTTTGTTTATATTCTTCATTGATTGATTCATGTATGCATTGACCATTTTCTTATGGTTAATTAATTTGGATCATTCTTTTGGGAATTCAGGGTTACGAAGAAAATATTACCTTCCCCAAATCCTTCTACACATATAGATCATTTAATTTCTTTATAGTTTGGTCCACACATCATATTATATTATCTACAACAAGACCTTCTTTATATATTTAAAATATACTACTTCCTACATGACATTAGTCTTTGACATAGTCACATTCTGGACATGTGGATCTATAAAGTATTCAACATTGTTTCACTCTATGAGAAAACCAAATTCTTCTTCTTATGGGTTGATCTTTCCTCATAGGGGCTGACTAATGCCAATGAATTCCACAATCAAAAATATTTTTAACCCTTACACGGCTTCAAAGTGACAGAAATTAGAACAACATTCTCATCACTTCAATGAGAACACATTCATATTGGCAAAGACTTAAACCAATATAGTGAATACCAGAACTCAGAAGGATGATGACATTCTATGTTCAAATGAAAAAATAGATTATGTTTATGCATATAATCTCTACATAAAAAGGAATTCTTATTAACACAAAGAAGATTAAATGACAATATCATTAAATGACAATCTCAAATTATTCATGTATACAATGGACTTCCTCTCTTTGTAGTCTTCCTCAACTCTACAACTCTACATCACATTGGTCAGTCACTCTATGGGAGAGGGGATATTAGTTGTATAGGGTCGAATAGTTATACACCCACTTTATATTATCTAGTTTTACCACACATTTATACTATCTATAATAATCAAATAATCCACATCTAAGTAAAAAAGTTTCTAAATATTTGTCAAAATGGACCAACAGTTGAACACATTTAAACCAAGACTTAAATATAAAAATCTAGAATTTAAACCAAATCTTAATTGATCAAGTCAACCAGGACTAAAACATCATCACTCAAGGCATCTAAGCTTGATTGCTTCATATCAAGCTGAGATTATTTGCATCTCCTTTATGCAAGATTGTTATCATCACTTCATATTAGTTCACTTGGACAAACATCTTTTGATTTCCTGGGGCATATCAGGTTCATCAAGACCCATATCAATGATTATGTGCCTTGATTAATGACAACATAGAAAATATTTTCATCAATTGAATCTCCTAAATCTAAAAATCTAGAATTTAAACCAAATCTTAATCGATCAAGTCAATCAGGACTAGAACATCATTGCTTGGGGCATATCAGCTTCATTGCTTCATATCAAGTTGACATTCTCATCTCCTTTCTGAAAGAGTGTTATCATCACTTCATATCAGTTCACTTGGACAAACATATTTTGATCTCTTGGGGAATATCAGGTTCATCAAGACCCATATCAATGATTATGGGCCTTTATTGATGACAACATAGAAAATGTTTTTATTGATTGAATCTTCTAAATCTACAAATATAGAATTTAAACCAAATCTTAATCGATCGAGTTAATCAGGACTAAAACAACATTGCTTGAGGCATCTCAGCTTCATCACTTCATATCAAGTTGAGAGTCTCCACATATCCTTTCTGAAAGAGTGTTCTCATCACTTCATATCAGTTCACTAAAAAATACATCTTTTGATCTCTTGGGGCATATCAGGTTCATCATGACCCATATCAATCTGGTATTGTCTCTAAGATGATCACTATCTCAATCTCCTTGGAAAGATATTCAATCCCATCACTTCATATCAGGCTGGATAATATCATCTATCTTATCAGTCTTTGTTCAATTAGGTTCAAAGTCATATCTCTATCAGCTACCTTGACATCATCATTCTTTGACTCAATGTGTTTCCAAATCTCTCAAACATTAGTCAAAGATGGGAAAATTTAATCACCTAAAATTGGTCTAGTAGAACTTTAGCCCCTCTTTTCAATCAAATCACCTCAAATAAAATTCTAAATCTCAAAGGCATATTTACTAGTCATAATTATGCAAGGTAACCCTAAAAATATCCCTTTGCATAATTAAATAAAAAATAAAAAATCTTATATCAAGCTTATACTATGGTCTAATTTCTAGATCTTGCATATTTATTTAATTTTTATAACATTTCTTTTAATATCAAGTTTCTGTACTTTTATTAAAAGAAAACATTGACATGTGTGCACATACTTAATCTTGATTAATTAGAAATTAAAAGGGACTTGTGCTTTCAAAATTGCTATTTTATCTTATTCTACCAAGCATTTCACTTTTGCCTCTTAATCCTCAACACTTATCTCTACCTAAACTTGCATCTCCTTGCCACTCCTTTTTCCTCTTCATCTCAATCACTCATTCTATTTCCTCTTAATATTAGCCCTCCATTCTTGAGGTGATTCCTTTAAAAGGAAGCTCTTCCTTGGATCAAGGGTTCCATCTTGCATATTCTAGTCCTAATTTTTGTAATCTTATCTTTCTTGCATTCTAGCATTCTATCTCTCTTGCTTTCCTAGAATAATATTTCTATTTTAATTCTTAGCTTAGCTTCATTTCTATCTTAATCTAACAGTGTTAATTTAGTTTCTTTCTTGCATTGTTTCAAAAGCCTAGTTCTTGCATTCTGATTCTAGAATACTATATGCTTGCATTCATCTTTTCTTAATCTCTCATTCTAGCTTTCATTCTCACATCTTAGCTTCATTATTAGCTTTGAATCTTCCATTTTGGAGTAGTCAAGTCACTAATCCTCTATACCATTTTTATGAGAGTCATGAGAAGGATTAAACTTGCTTCAACTAGGAAGCTATGAGCTTCTTCTTGAGGTTTCCTCTTCAATTGATTCTATCAAGTGTAATAGTTCATAAAAGTGTGTCACACTTTTGATCACACATTTTTGGTACCCACCGTGGGGCTAATTATTCATTTTTAGCTCCATTTATTGCATTTTTTATTCTTTTTTGTCGCAGGTTTGTCACTTTGATTTTTTAGACTAAAGAGTAGTACAATACTTCATACTATACCTAGGCGACATTTCAACATACTACCAGGCAACATTTACTAGTTTTTGAAATATCGTTCCACCTTTTTGTGATATATTGCTTGCCTTACAAAGAACTATCATTCTTTTATTTTGAGGTATATCGTCTGGACCTAAAATATCACCTAGTTTCTTTATGGTCTATCGTTCAATTTTTTGACGGACTGATTAACTATCACCTAGACTTAATTTCTATCACAGTCTGAGTTCTAGCTGAGATTGCTTGATTTTTCTTACATTTTTGGATTTATTTGTATTTTAACATCTAAAAAGTGGTCTTGTAGGGTTATTGCTTTCATTTGCATACTTTTTGTGCCCTAACTTATGGTTTTGTAGGATTTTCTTGCAAAAGAGCTCAATACCTTCATGATTACTAATGCTTTGTGATGTAGGGCACTTGTCAAAGACTCCATCTTGAAAATAATAATGCTATTTGTCTTGTAGGTTTCCTTGGAGATAAAAATCAACTTTATTTTTTCTTACATTTTATTTCTAGGCACCTAGCTTAACTATAAGGCTTCTTGTCTTGTGATTAGTTGAGTAGTAGGAGAGTATGCTCTTTTCCTCTTGGAAAATCAGAAATCTTAACCTACTTGGTTGATCACTTACAATTAGTCTTGGGTAAATGAAAACATGCTTGATGTGTTTAGGAGACACTAAGGACTAGGAGAGTATGCTCTTTTTCTCTTGGAAAATAAAAAATCTAGACCTCCACTAGCTATCCATTTCTTTTCTCGCATTTAACCTTATATGGCCTTCCAAGAGAGAAATATTTTGTGAATGACCCAAGTGGGGAACAAGAAAATTTGGCTACTTGATCCCACTATAATCAAAAGCTTCCTTCAATCTAGAAAGAGAGGTAAGACTTGGCTATTTTCTATTCCTAATGCTTCTTCATGTGTAGGGCCTAGTTTCCTAAATCTTGCTAAGCAAGATTACCCTTGATTGGGAACTTTTAGGGATTTCGTGGTTTAAATATTGTTTAAAAAGCCACAAGGGGAGTGCCTTCACTTTGTATAAGGATGAGAGGTCTCAATATTGCTTGCAATACTATACATTTTGGGTGCTTATATGGCTATAGGCCTTAATTTCACTTGTGAAACTACAAGGGGTAGTCATGAATGGAAATTCTTACCGAATACCTTAAGACTTAGAGGCTATCCTTTTGGCCATGGGACTTCCTTTGTGCAAGGATTGATCCTAGTGGACTTTACTTAGATCACCTCAAGATACTCACCATATGTACTCCCTTGGATGCAAATCCATGAAAAATCCAACATCACTTTGTGTGAGGCAAAGGGGTATCAAGTTGTGGGAAAAGGTTGAAATACTTCCTTCTTGACCTTAGGTAGTTTTATTGATGTGATTTAATGTTATAAGACCCATGAAAACATTTTTTGACAAAAAAATTGATATACTTGACACATTGTAATACCTTGAAAGACCTCACATATGCATGTATTGACAAGGTTTCTTTGTCCCTTGTTGGATTGTTTGAAGGCTATTTCTTGCTCACACTACTTGATTTCAAAAAGAACCTTGTCTAGGAAATAGTCTAAACTTGTCAATCAATCTTGCAATCCTTGGAATCAAACTTTTGGACTAAGCTCAAATGTTTTCAACATTGCTTCTCTATTGTGATCCTTAGCTCATCTTGTTATTTGGTATATTCTAGTACGTTAGGAATTGCCTCTATCTAAAAAAGATTAATTTGATCTCTTGACTACATTCTTTCCTAGTAGAATGCTCACTTTTCCACTATCTATTTGACTATCTCTCTAGGATTCTCTATCCTATCTTTTATGGTTCACAAGTTTCATACCCATGGATCTACCTACAACTTGGGAATTTTATGGAAAGTTGTCTTTTCTATATCTCTTATACTTTTACACTTTGGAAAAGTGAAAACTTTTACTTACCTAGCTTGAACATCAAGTCATCTTAAGTCATCCTATTTGGTTTTTGAAAATATTCTTTCATGCCGATCACAACTAGATCTTAGATCCATGAAGGAAAGAAAATCAAAGCTACATTTGACAAACCATCTAAGGAAGATCCTATACCTTGGGGTTTTAAACCTTTTGCTAATATATCTAGTGAATCTACCTTATCATCTCCTAGATTGGCACATAGTATTTCTTACACTCCAATCATGGAAGAATGAAACAAGAGGATTGTGGAATTCCTAAAATAATTGGGTGACAATAAATTTGGACAAGAGAACCAAGAGCATCAAAACTCTAGAAATGGCTCACAACATGGTTCTCAACGTACTAGACCTAAATCGCATAGCTCACAAGGTGGTGATTCAGATAACAAAATAACAAAAGAATATATCTTACAATTTCAACAACATGAACACTTAGAAATACTCATTAAGTTAACCTTGACTCAAAAAAAAGATCAATACTTCTTTGATTTGGCCTCACAAGGAGTTAAGGTACCTCATAATTTTGATGTTGACAAACTGATCAAGAAAGAGGCACCATCTAAAATGGAAATCATGATGAAACAAATGCTACACTTATAAAATGAAAAGGAAAAACTAAGCACATCCTTTTCACTTGAGGCTCTTTGCTCATTTCATTTTCACAAAGATCTATACATGCCTCCTTTTCCTCAAAAGGTTGAATTTCCCAAGTATAAAAAGTATGATGATAGAAAATACCCCCATGACCATATTAGGGAGTTTTGCGCACTCAACATGGAGTTATTACTTGAACCCAAATATCTTATGAGACTCTTTCTTAAGAGTCTTAGTGAACAAACAATGGAGTGGTTCACCAAATTATCTCCTCTCAAATCTTTTGACCAGCTAGTGAAAAGATTCATTCACCAATATTCCAATAATATCCGAGATGCTATCATGATGCTTTATCTTTACAACATCAAACAATATCAAGGTGAATCCTTTGTGGTTTTCCTTCAATGATGGAAAAATATATACTAACATTATCCTCAGTAGATTCCTAAGACTGAGATTATTGATATATTCATCAATGCCTTGGTTCCTGAAATGAATTATGCATTGCAAATGCAAACTCATGCTTCATTTGATAAACAAGTTGAATCTTTTATTCACATAGAGAACATTCTTGTTCATTAGGGTGTGTGATCAGTACAAATTTAACCTATTCAAAACATGAGTAGACATTCAAACATTAGTTAAAATGAATCTAACAGCATATTCCTAAGCATTAAACATAAAGTATTCATAAAGACCCTCAAATAGAACTGAAACGGGAGTACCCTGTCACCATTTGATTTGTTCTAGACTTAGGGATGTGGGTGTGCTCTCGAATCACTTGGAGAAGTTCCCTATTGATGATTAGGAGATATTAGGATTTTTTAGTGACCATAAGGACCCCATATTGGCAAAAAAATGGGTATAGAACACCCATTTTTCCCCTAAGGCCTTAAGGATTCTAAAGGCTCAAGAATGCAAATTAAGCTATGTATGAGTAATCTATGACTGATTTAAGACCAAATGAGATGTATTATGATGCAAAAATGATTAAAAAAATCTTGAAAGAACTAGGTTCAATCCATTAAACTTAATCTAAGATGTGTTAGAAAGCATAGAAAATGAGTTAATCTAGCATATAATGAAGAAAAATTAGAATCTAGGATTAATATAGCATTATAACACTACTCAATGTAAAAGATGTGAATTGGTGTTTTTCTCTTAGGAAGGTATTTATAGGATTTTGGGAAGGGATTGGGTTGAGAGGATGAGTTAGAGTTAGAGTTAGAGTCAGGGGTAGACTTTGAGGTAAGGCTAGGGGTATGGTAAGGTTTAACTTGGGTTAGGGTTTCTCACATGTGTGAGAAACACTAAGGAAGTGTACAATGGGAACACATTTGGAAGAAGAGACATGGGTCTCTTTATGAGGTTGTAAGAAGCCTTAAAGAGTGTGTAAGAAGCTTTAATGAGTGTGTAATGCTCATTAAGGGAATGGTTTGACTAAAAGTCAATGAGACTTGGATTAGCTTAAGAAATGTAGGAAACATCTCCTAAATTGGTTTAGGGAAGGTTTAGGAAAGATTGGAAGGGTTTAGGAAAGGCTAAAAGATTCTAGGGTTTTGAGGCTTCAAATAAATATAAAATTTATTTAGGGATTTAGTGAGATCATTTATTAAATATTGATTTAATAAAGAGAGGAAATTCACTTAAAATTGATTTAAGTGGTTTGGGGATGAATTCTTTAATTAAATGTGTTTAATTAAAATAGGAGAAAGGATTAATGACATAAAAACCAATTAGTTAATTAAATAATTAATTAATTAATAAATGATGATGTCATTAGGAGTTTTTAGAAAATAAAAATACTTTTATTTTCTAATGGATTTTTAGGTATCTATATTTTTCCCCTCTTTGATGTGATGGCACAAGTGGTGTGGCGTCAAAGACAAGAAAATAAGATGCCCCATGCTAGAATTTAGAGGATAAGGGGTTATGCCCCCTAGAGAAAACAATGCAAAGAGGAAACTTTGTTGAATTTTCTCAAAAGGAAGCAGAAAGGAAGGGGAAGGAAAGAAGAAAGAAGGAAGGATAAATAACCAAGCTTCCAAGAGAAAAGATGGAGGAATGAAGGATGAGATGGAATGTAGAATGCAGGATGTAGCTACATGAAGATGCAAAATACAAGATGAATCTAGATGATTCAGGATGGGGGATTTTGGGAGCTCCAAGTGTAAATTTGGAGAGCACAACCTAGTTTGATATAGCAACATTAGAGACCTACCAAGGATACTAGGATCATAAGGCCTTGTCACCAACATTGCATAGGATTGAAGTGAAAAAGACACACAAGGTTGCCCCAACATCACACATGAATCCCAAAAGAAGCATGGTGGAAACGATGCTGGAGAAACCAAAGGCAAATGAAATTTCCCAAGTTCACTATGTAACCCAAAATATCACATGTGAATAGTGCAAGGGTCATGTCCGACTAACTCACAAGAAGAAGCAAGAGATCAAAAGACCTTGCCCTAAATTTCTCTCATTCACAACATACCATGATATAAAGGATCGTGGTGACTTTGGGGAGAGGAACAATGAGAAGTTGTAAAAGATTAAAAAGATCCAAAGGACAACATCAAAGACCAAAATGATAATTCCAAAAGACATCCTTTTCCAAGGAGAGATATTGATTGGATTGATGGTGGGAAGATTGGTCTGAACATGTGGAAGGATACATCAACACGGACGTGGTGTGATTGGTGGAAGATTAGGTTTGATAGGAGGAAGGATACATCCTCAAGGACCCACTGTTTGATGAGAGAATGAGTGTTGTTGTTCGCTAGAAAATGATGAGTTAAAGAATAACTGCTATGATTAGGGATATTCAAAAATTGATATTGCTAAAGTACAAGGCTGGATGGGACAAGATTTCTGATCAAATGCTACTGCAGGACTGACAAGGATATGTAAAGCAAAACATGATGATATGTAAAATGGATAGGGAAATATTTACAATGGATGTGTACAAAATCTCAGGATTTGGGATAGGAATATCTCTCTATAGGATATATACAGGAAGGATTATGCTATACAAGATATGGTACAAGATATGTGCAGGAGGGATTGTGGATTTGCTTGAGGATTAAATAGAGGAATGCTAGGCGATTGTGGTGGGGATGGGGATGGTAGAAAAAGGATTAGGATTTGGGATGGGGGGGATTGGTGTTTGATAGATAATGAATTAGTCCACTATGTATGGCACCTATTTCTAGGTTTTCACCAACATACTTATCCAAGGTGCTTGAATTGCCAAGTTTTCACCATTGGATGAATGTTTTTTCTTTGCTTTTTTACTTTTTTGATTTTTTTTGTATTTTTCCTCTTTTCCAATTTTTATGGATTTTTTGAATTGTAGGATCTCATTCAGGCATAAAACCTCTTCAGATGTATGATGTTGATTGGATCATTCAAAGGCTCACCTTTTGGTGTAGATAGTTGATAAGCTACATAGCTAAAGCATGCTGTGACAACATAGGGTCCTAGCCAAGTAGGCTTGAACTTGCCTTTCTTTTCTCAATGTGCTTGGAATTTCTCATTTTCCTTTAGGACTATGTCACCCACTTGGAATTATCTTGGATGGAAATTCTTTATATAACTACTTTGAGTAGATTTTGGTATGCAACCAAGTGATCATATGCTTGTTGTCTCTTTTCATCTAGAAGATCCAGTTGTGTGAGATGTGCCATGTGATAGTCTTCATCAGTACTATAATTTTTCATGGAGACACACAAGGATGGGAGCTCGACTTGGATGGGTAGATTGACTTCGACACTATATACAAGGGAATATGGGGTGGTGCTTGTGGGAGTGTGCTAAGAAGTATGGTAGGCCCAGAGGGCAAGATTTATTTGGAGGTGCCAGTCATGACCAAAATCATTGACAACCTTCTTGAGGATTTTGAGGATGGTTTTATTGGTTGCCTCAGCTTGACCATTATCTTAGGGGAAGTATGGACTAAAGAAATGGTGATGGATGTGGAGTCTAGAACATAGATCATCCACATGCTAGTTTTCAAAAGGTGTGCCATGGTCAGTGAAGATGGTAGATGGTATGCTAAAGCGACAGATGATGTGGTAAAGGATAAAATTTGATATTTGGATGCCACTAGTTAGAGTAAGCGGAATCACTTTAACCCACTTTGTAAAGTACTCTATGGTAGTGATTATGTACTTATGTCCATCCAAGGAAAGGGGAGTGGTTAAACCAATGAGGTCAAAGCCCCAACATGAAAATGGCCAAAGTGGCACAATGGGTAGTAAGTTTTGTGTTGGCGCATGAATTAGATTCGCATGTTGCTTACATGGTAGACATTTCCTAACAAAGTCACAAGCATCATGTTCCATGGTTGGCCAATAATACCCAACTTGAAGCAACTAATTTTCTAGAACCATGCCACTCATGTGGGCACCACGTGGACCTCTTGTAAAGCCAAGATGATCTCATTTGAATGTAAACACGTAGAGAGGATATTGTGATATCCTTGATGATAAAGGGTGTTGGCTACATGAGTGTAGTGGGAAGCTCTTTGAATTAGGTTTTGGCATTGGTTATTGGTGAGATGGAGAGATATGATACCATTATTTAGATATGCATGGATATCATGGTATCATGGGGACTGAAGATAAACTAAGAAACACACTATTTCTGAATCGACATTCTCATAAGCAGGTGTGTGTAGCTTCTCGAATAAGAATTCTTATTGTGTTGAGTCATGAGGGATTTCCAACAAGGATTCGATGGTCACCATTGTGTCGACCACTTTGTTCTAAAGCCTTGGTATCTAGGTGAACTATAGATTTAGGAAATTCCCTTTTAGTCTGTCCACCAGTTCTTTGTAGGGTAGCAACTTGTTGTCCTTTTTCTGATAGTCATCTAGGACCTTCTTGATGATTAGCCGTAAATCTCTAAACACATGTAGTTCTGTGATATTCCATTGGATAGCTATTTTGAGGCCTGTGATGAGTGCCTCATATTCTACAATGTTATTAGTACATAGTGTATGCAAAATTAGGTGAAAACTATTCTAAATGATATATTAACTATTCTAAGATTAATAAATCATACTAATTAGAAAACTACAATGAAGAATACAATTAAAATGAAGCTAAAATAGCATTTTACCTTCACCTACCATGTAGCTTGTCTCCATTGCTCTCCTAGCTTTGATTTATTGAAGATGGTGAGATCTCAAATTTCCAATTTGAAGGTCCTTGCCCAAGATGTCACCAAAGTGTGAAGATTTGTATGAATGAGTGGAAAATGGCCTAAGCTTGGTTATGCAAAACTAATGGATGAAATAGAAGTGATATGAGGATAACTTGGATGATTGAATTCTTTTGAATGCTCTTGAATGCTTGAATTCTTTATTGCTTGTTCACTATTAGCTATTAGCTCTCAAAGGGAAAATGAGGCTCCTTTTATAGAGTTTTGGAGGATCCAAGCGTAGGTGGCATAATCCTACGGTGGAAAATGAAAGGTGGAAGATCCTAGGGCTAGGATTGACTTGGTTGAAGGGGTTGAGAGAAGGGGGATGTAATTGGAATGTGAGAGGAAGAATAGGGATGATGTTCCTCTCATATTGACATGGAAGAGAAGAAGGTGGAAGGGAAAGACACATGTCAAGTGTCTCACAAAGACCAAAGAGAGGAAGAGGGAAGGACTTCTTCCTCATGAGGACTCTTTGTACAAGTGTCCTATGAGTCATCTTTGACCCTTAGAGGTGGCTTGAGAAGCCCCTTAGGAATAGGGATTGTCTCTTGACTTGGTTTGAGAGAAGACATGTGGTCATGAGACCAAGTCTTATACGGCCACATAGCCCTTAAAGATAGGACATGTGTGGGTGAGGATAATGATTAATAATTAATTAATAATAATTATTTATCTTAGCCAATGTGATGTATCAGGTGACTAGGTATATGAGGTGGAATAGGGGACTTAGTCATATTTAGGTGATTGTGTATTTAATTTAATCACTTTAATAGACTATTTAGGGGACTTAGGATAGGAGAATAAACTATAATGAATCTATTAAATAAATTGAATAATTTATTTAATGAATAGAGGAATACATATTAATTAAATAATAAATATTTAATTAATTCATCAAGTCAATATTTAATTAAATAATAAATATTTAATTAATTAATGATGTCACTTTTTAGTGTATACATTTTTCCCCTCTTTGAAATAATGTGCTAGTCACATTGTTTCCAAGAAAAATTCAAGCATTTTTGCCCCTGCCCCAGACAATGTCTTAGATGACCTATGCATGCCCCCTCGAGAGATTGATTGACAAAAAAAAAATTAATTTATTTGTTTTGATGAGTTTTTTTTTTTCATTTAATCAATCTCATGAAAGAAATGGGATGAAATATTAATGAAAATGAGGCGATTTGGAAAGAAAAGGATAGGTAGGTTCCACACATCAAGAAAATGGGTCCACAGGCTATATATATGACTAAGGGGTCCACAATAGGGTCATTGTGCACACTTGTCAGTTGGAAATTGGAGCTAGTGGAGAGAGCATAGCAGAGCTAAGAAGATGTTGGTCTTGCTATTAGACCACTAATTTGAGAGAGTCAAACACTTCGACAGGCCACCCAATTCAAGAGAGCTGATAGGTTACTCGATCCTCTTTTGATTTTGATGAATTGTTGCATTTCGATTATGATTTGTAGCATGTTAAGGGTAGATTCAACCATAGGTTAGATTAGGAAAATCTAATTTTTGGAGGCGAATGATATATGTGTAGTTGTGGCGCATATGTGCGCAACAAACTAGTAGTTCTGTGCATATCTTTGGGGCACCTGTGCATGCATGTTAGAAATTTTTTTTGACTATACTTTTGTTAAATAAAAGTGCACAAACATTATTTCTACACATTTTTCAAGTCATGATGTGCAATCATGAAATAAATGTGCAAAAATGTATAAACTATGCATATGTCCAGTGTTTTGGCACAAATGTTTAGGGAAACTGTGCAAATGTAGAAATCTATGCAAGTAAAAATGGGTTCTGCATAAGGATTTGTCTGTGCTGCGCATTTGTGTTTGATGGTAGAATGTAAAAAATTTAGCAAGTTAATTAGGTCAAACGTAATTTTGATAAGCCATTTTGATTTGTTGGCATGGTATTTGGATCGATTAAGTCAAGATAGGTAACATCATAGCATGGTCGCTAGTTAACCTTTCCGATTTGAGATAATTGATATAATCATTTGTTAGGACATGTGATAAACATGTGTTCGATTGATAGATGGGATAGATAGATTGTTGAGCTTGATCAAAATCTCATTATTTGATTGATTAATGTTGATAGGAGGATATCATAGATACTTTGATGTCGTGGGAGATATATCCCATGACTCAGAATCTGAGACCGACATTGTCAGAGACTAATAGATTGCTGATCAGGGCTATGGGGCTATATCATATCATATACATGCTTGAGATTTAGGTGAATTTGGGCATGTTGACAGTACTAGCAGAGAGATGGCACTCGGAGACAAGTACCTTTCATCTCCCCACAGGAGAGATGATGGTTACATTAGAGGATGTTTATCACATCCTACGACTTCTTATCATTGGGGAGTTAGTACAGTATGATCAGCACAGAGGGCTGACAAAGTGTAGATTAGTTTTTGGAGATGATGATATTGATGAGACAGAGATCATCTGGGAGGACATGGTTGATTTCTACGAGCCACTTCCCATTGTCCTAGCTGGAGCCATCAGAGGTTACGTCTATCCAGACCAGAGATCACATAGTTTTGTAGTTGGTTGGGGTCAGACTCTACAGAGGATGTTGGAGGAGGGTGTAATAACCCACAATTGGCACCTATTTAATTTCATCAATTTTGGTGCATTATCTCGATTTTACATCACCAAAGTCCTAGTTCCCTAGGCAATTTTCTCTCCTACCTGACTTAATTTGACTTGATGTCAGTTGCAAAGACCCTAAATTGCAATAATCAAATACTAAATTAATTCCTAAGTCTCTTTGACTTTATTAGCTAAATTATCTCTATGATACATTAATTTAATTGTAAAGTCCTATGTGCTTTAAATTAAATTAAATCAAACCACCCCCTTTGGCTAATACACATAAAAAAGGAATTAATTAATTGCTTGTTATTTGAATGGACACCTTTTCTTGAATTAATAATTTGAGATATTCAAAAGGTCCTCATGTGGCATTTTCCATTCTTTTAATAAAGTAATTCATGCTTATTTGTCCCAAAAGGGATATGAAGGGTCAGGAGTTTCGAATCAAGAAACTCTTCCTCCTCATCTTGGCTCTTCTATTTATTTGAACCTCTTTTTCTCATTCAAGAGGCAATTTTTGAGAGCATCCTTACTATAGCATTTTTTAGTCTCATATCTCATTATTTTCAAAGCTCTTTTATTGCATTATCTAGTTTAATTTCTCATATTAGTGTAATTGCATTTCACATTTAGATTAAATTTGCTTACTTTTTCTTAGTCTAATATCATCTTTATTTCAAAATCAAATAAACATCTGCATTTCATATTTCTTTCAAAGTTTTCTAGATTAATTGCATTAATTCTTAGCTTAGTTTCATTTTTCTCATATTTTCTTTCAAATCCTCCATTGTTGAATTGGTCTCCCGGCTGTTGGCTCTCATTCTGAGAGTATTCAAACACCCCATTCACATAGGAGGCAACAAGTCACCTCACCATGGAATTTGGATTGAGTTCTTCATACTCTCTCCCGAATTCTATCAAGTGAATAATGACCATGTTGTGTTGTGCCTGATTTAGAGGTCACATTCATTCACATACAGAGGGGACCTATTTTTCTTGGGGGGTGTGTCTTTTGGCACACTTATATCATAATTTACATCAGGTGGTATACCACAAGAGTGCTTCTTTATCAGCTGGGGTCACATGGCTCCATGTTTAGGTATGGGAGCATATTGTGGTTACACGATCGGTGGCTATGCGATTCCAAGGTACAGGGAAGCCTTATGTCTTTTTGTATGCATCCATCCAGACTCAACATAAGCTGGGTCAATTAGAGTTTTGGCGATATACTTTTGATACCATTGATTTAGTGACTTGGAGACCCTACCTGGATTGTGAGTCGTGGGATGAATAGTGTCATCTCAAATTTTGTTTTGAGTCGAGATGGTTGATAGGGAGGACTCCCTGTATTATTAAGAGGTAGTTGGTGAGCTGGGTCTTGAGATAGTTTGATAGGATGCAGGGATTACCATAGGGAGTCACATTATTTTCCCGCACTCATTATCAGTGGCAAGACTAGGGGCCCATGGTATCATTTGAGATTGCTTGAAAGGAGTTCTTAGACATGTCATTTTAGGCATGGACATGAGATAGGGGGTCATAGACCCATGTATGACAATAGATTATGAGAGGCATCTGAGGGAGAACCCATTCTCGAGGTTGACTAATCTAGTGGAGAGACCACCCGAGAGGGATGTCATAGAGAGACACCGAGATAGGCAAGGAGGCTGAGACAAGAGAGGCTGATAGAGGGGTGAAGGTGATGGTAGTGTCCATGGTGATGATGGGGATGATGATGGCGATGACGGTGATGGTGGAGGTAGAGGAGAGAGAGCTGGGCCTCAGATGAGAGGTAGAGGTGTACCACTATGGGGACTGATGCCACCTCCTATGAGATAGATATAGGGATAGGTAAGAGCATAGGGTGCCACAGGTGCCCCATTACAAGTTCTAGTAGGTGATGTAGGGAAGATTCCAGTAGCTATTTTGATATAAGTAGATCTAGCAGGACAGGCACATGTACTAGTGCAAGATGAGGCTGATGTTATACTGGGAGAGGAGAGAGTTGTACATGGTGGACTTGTATAGGATGATATAAAGGATGAGCATATGCTTGATATGGAAGGACAAGATATATAGATGCCAGATGTGGATGCCTAGGGTGAGCAGGCAAAGATGGACATTGGGGGACAGGATCCCTATCTAGAGAGGGATGCTGCAGATGAGGAGGACCTAGTCATTGATTCATTTCTAGTCAGACTAGAAATGACACAGGTATAGGTAGAATGTGTCCCTAGACTAGAGAGATGGGTAGAGAGATTGGAGAGGGAGAACGCTGTGATCAGGCATGAGTGAGATGTCTCTATAGAGAAAATAGGGGAGTTTGAGGCTTTATTAGATGAGTTAGAGAGGATAGAGGACTTGGGACCCCATGGAGATAGTCTATGTGTGATGGTATAGGCTGGGAAGGAGATCTCCTACTGGCGGGATGCATACAGATAGGATGTACCCAGTGATCATTAGATTGGGAGCATTAGAGAGAGCTCATTTGAAGTCAGGAAAACTATGTATGAGAGGCATGGATTGATAGGAAGTGGAGGCATATCATCACGTCCTCCTAGAGTACCCACAGGTTTAGGAGATCTGATAGGAGCTTCAAGTTTAGGGGATCCAATAGCACGGGGTCTTATTGCATCGCGCAGACAGTGATAGACCGAGTCTGGAGGTAGTGGCTCATAGATAGATGACATCATTGTATACACACTCTTGTATCATTATAGTTCATTATGTTATTAACTTGATGTAAACTCTTGGATACATTATCATTTATGAGATATCATTGGACATTTGGACATTTTATTGTTTTATGGATAGTTATATGATGGACTCTATATATATGATGATGTAGTTCTATTTTGGTTTTCTTTGATGATTATATACATGTGTATATTGACATATGGAGGATGTGATGATGTACTTTGATATGCATAGTATGGATGTTTGATAATGCAAATGGTTTACTTTCTTGTGAATGCATAATGGTTAATGATCTAGTGTATGATGATATTTATTAAAGGCATGTCTCAAATAATTATTTATGTAATGCTTTTTGGTTACAAATGCAATGATGTAATTAATGATATGAATAATGAGGAATATAAAATGGATAATAAATGAATGATGTAATGCAAATGATATTGTATGTAATGAATGAAAATGTACCTAATATGATATTATGTAACAACCTACAACATAATAAAAGATAATGAGATAAAATGATAGCTATAATGAAACATCACTATAAATGATCAAAATATGCATGTTAATATATATGGGTAATATACAAATGAACATACCTAATGAAAATAATACATGTCCTCAATGAATTACACAAAATGATTAAGTGTGATAATGAAAATGGAATATGCAAAAAGTCTTAAAGATGTAAGATGAAAACTTAATGTTTTTGGTGCCCAAATTTCCTCAACTTAAATAATAATGTATCCGACACAAGAAGAAGGAACCATGAGAATAGATGACCTAATAAGCAAGATAACCTACAAATCCCTATAAAAGGAGTACTGATATGCAATCATGAGTTGGTTAAGTGCAATGTAAAAATGAAATATGAAATGAATATCTCCACAACTTCATGTAACATCTTAGAACTTGATAATAACTGGAATTTGATTTTTATCATTGAGCTCGTTATGTTGCAAGGGAATGCAAGCATCATGGTATAATTAAACCAAGATGACTTGAGCATTTCTTGCATGGATTTTAATATGGAAAACTTAACAAGCATCTAGGTATAATTGAACCGAGATGACATGAGTTTTGTTTGCATAATAGACAAGGAATATTTCCCCCTCCATCGGGGAACAAATATTTGGAGTCGAGGTATGTGTGGCATATCACCATTAATAGAATTTGTAGAACAACATGATTAGTATGTTGTCAAGACTATTAAATTGATGAAGGCACTTACGCACAAACACCCCAGTTACTTGCTCCTTTGATTTCATCAGAAAAAATCCCACAAACAACAATCAAAGAAAAATATCATGCCCCATCCTTGCTATTCTAATCAATGACATATGAGTGTTTTGAACTCATGTCAAAGATATCCCAAAATAACATAGGAAACATGATTACAATGAAATCCAGATATAATGCATAATCTACAACAAACTAGTCTAACATACCTGTCATGAATATACATTTCTATTGCCAAAAGATAGTGTAAGGTATATTGATCAGTTCAATTGATGATGTATAATCAAAATGTATAGAGAAGTGGTCATGTTTCAAAGGATAGATCATAGAGTACAATTCATCATGAGGATATCAGTATGTAAGAACATTTGATTGCATTTTCTTGTCTGGTAAAAATACTCCATTCTGTCCTCTAAGAGTCACAACTATCATAGATCCACTTCCCAAACTAGGTCAAGGACATGCCCCTTGCTAGGTGATGGACTAACTTATTATGGATGAAGAAGGACATAAAAAGACTAGGATGAAGACCATGACAATAGATCAAGCTATGATGGGGTTTTATTATGGGTTCATACAAGGGATGGTGTAGGAACTGGCCATTTTATTATGATATATACATGGTGGGAATGGTGAATGACTAGCCATTTTATTGTGGATATATATAATGAATAGACACACTAGAAGAATCCTAATAGATATAGGAGGTAACTTGTCATACATAGCACCTATTTCTAGGTTTTCAATACATGCTTTTATTACAATTTTCTTTTAATTTTTTTGTTTGTATTTTTGAGAGATTGTTCAATTTTTTTGTTTTTTTGTTTTTATCTATATACATACTATATCCATACCCCTTGCATTAGGATTTAAAGGATACAACTTCTTGAGGTGCATGTTGTTAAGAGGCTCAACCAAAGGATTTCCCTTAGGTGTAGACAATTGATAAGCCCTAGATTTATAGACTGCTGTAATAAAAAAAGGACCTAGCCAATTGGGTTCGAACCTGCCCTTCTTCTCACAATGTTGTTGATTCTTGGGATTCTCTCGAAGGACTAGATCACCCACCTTAACATCTCTAAGTTTCACTTTTCTATTATACTGATGAGACATCTACTACTGATAGACTTTCTATTAGGAATAGTCCCAAGAGATAACTAAGAGGGGGGCGGGGTGAATTAGTTATCTACAAGTTTCAATTCTTTATCCAATTAAGTATACTTAAACATAAAGAATAAACAAAATGAAAGAACACTTGAACACAACACCAATATTTTGATTACGGGGAAATGCAAATAGGTAAAAACCCCGGTGGGACTTGATACCCACTAATATTCTGTACTAGTGTATAATGATCCTTGTTAGAAGATCCTTTACCCTGTTAGGAGTAGCTTTACAATATATTAAGTACATTAGACCCAGTTCATGGGTCAGACCCTGTTAGAAGTCTTTTACAATTGTCCCTGTTAGGGGAGAGGATGCACTATCTGAGAGCTCATTGCTCAAAGGGGAAAAGGCTACAACCTTTTGAATAATAGATACACACTATATCTAGATCTTGGTGAACTGCACTTTGACCTACTATCTGGATCAATTCCAATGAATAGCACAAGTACTTTACTTGGTCACATAGACCTTCTTCTGATGGCTCAACACTTCACACACTCTGCTCTACTCTACTTAATCAACCATGAAGCACACACAAGCAATCACAAATGACTACCTATAAATATCTTTCCTCCAAATGATATAATCAAGTTGGCCTATTAGAACCATCTTGAAACCATATTAGATGAACTATAAAAAACTCAAATAAACATTCTGTCAGCTCTATTATGCACGCAACTCATTCTGGGACATGTCTAATAAAATAAATGTAGACACATGCTACACACTGTTGGCTCTACCAAAACAACTGGAACTTTCTTTGTAAGCTAAATTAAATCATGCACTCTTAACCAAAAATTAATAACACTCTTCCAAGATTAACTCCAAGGGCACATACCCTCAAGATAGGTGGAACTCAAGAACCAATAAAATCTTTGTCGGCTCTTCTGAACAAACATAGGAAACTACTACTGGTGAATAGGGACTTCATAACTTCACTTGCGTTCATCACTAGACTATGCATCTATAACTAAAACATCAATAACATGTCTTCAACATATATCCAAGTGCACAAGGCTTCATGATAACTATACAAATAACCATACATAGAACATTGTCTATTACTCTGTCAAGAACACTACTGACACCAGCTACTATATAACTATCTGTACTAACTGTTAACCTCTGCACCCATAATATCATGCTGATATCACATCCATGCTACATATACTAAAAGCTTACTACATAAGACTTCCACACATGCTACTTTCCATATGTTATCATCAATGACAAACATAAAGTCAGTACTGGCCTACTGGCAAATCTCCAAAAATCTCCCCCTTTGGCATTGATGGCAACATGGGGAATGAAAAAATACCACCAACCCAAATGAACATTTCTTTTATAAAATTCTCCATTTCCTCTTCAAAACTCCCCCAAAGATGAATCCTCCAACTGCTACAATATTTTCTAATATTCTCCATTTCCTTAACTATACTATTGTCATAACTGAATGCTACCCCCCCTTAGTATATTACTCCTCCTTTTACTTCTTTTTTTCATGACTCTATATATACTCCCCCTTTGACATCAATGGCAAAGGGTGCCACTCATTTTAAGCACTGATACTACTCCTAAGGTAGAGTAGTTAACCTTCCACCAGTCCGTGAGGACTGATGCCTTTCCTTCTATTCTTAAGCAAAAGAAGGGAAGGGAATGACTCCCAACTTCTCCCTAAGATACTCAAAAGTATCCTTAGTCAAGGGCTTTGTGAATATATCTACCAATTGATCTTTAGTACTCACATAGTCCAACTTGACTTCTTTCTCTACCACTTTCTCTCTTAGGAAGTGATACTTGATCTCAATGTGCTTTGTCTTTGTAGGCATCATAGGGTTTTTTGACATATTGATAATGATAGTGTTATCACAGTGAATAACAATAGGATGATCAATCTAAATTCCAAAATCCTTTATCATTTGCTTGATCCAAAAAATTGTAGAACAATTCAAGGCTGCTACAACATAATCCACTTCTACTGTTGACTAAGAAATACAATTTTGTTTCTTGCTTGTCCAAGTTACAAGTCTATCACTAAGAAACAATGCTCCACCTAAAGTACTCTTTCTATCATCAACACATCTTTCCCAATCTGCATTAGTGTACACATGAAGCTCAACATTTTCTGAATAAGGATACCATAGACCATAATCTATAGTGCCCTACAAGTATCTAAATATTCTCTTTATTTCCATGAGGTGACCTTGTTTAGGCTCTTCTACAAATCTTCCAACTACACCAGCTGCATTGGAAATATCAGGTCTAGTTTGAGTAAGATATTTGAGTTTACCAATCATAGACTTATACAATGTCTTATCTAATGCTGGTGAGTCATCTTCTTTTGTAATTTTTCATCTAGTGATCATAGGGGTTCCTACTGGCTTGGAATCATCCATCTTGAATTTCTTCAGTATCTCTTTCACATACTTTGATTGATTAATGAAAATTTCTTTTTCTGTCTGCTGTACATTTAGTCCCAAAAAGTACTTGATAGGACCAATCATACTCATCTCAAACTCATTCTACATTTCTTTGGCAAATTCAAGACTAAGTTTGTCATTACCTCCAAAGATAATGTCATCAACAAATATAGCTACAAGTAGTAAACCTTCAAATGTCTCTCTAATGAATAGATTACAATCTGTTGCTCCTTTCTTGAATCCAATCTTTGTTAAGTATCCATCTAGTATCTCATACCATGTTCTAGGGGCTTGCTTAAGTCCATAGAGGGCTTTCTTCAATCTGCATACCATATCAAGTTTGTCTAATAAGGTGATTCCTTCATGCTGCTCAATGTATACTTCTTTCAAATCTCCATTCAAGAATGCTAACTTGACATCCACCTGATAAAATTTGAATTTTTTAACTGTAGCATAGGCTAAAAACAACTTAATAGCTTGTAATCTTCTCACAGGTGCAAATGTGTCTGAATAATCAATGCCTTCTCTTTGTACATAACCCTTACATACTAATCTTGCTTTATTTCTTACTACTGTACCATCTTCATTAATCTTGTTTCTAAATATCCACTTTGTTCCAATTACATTCTTATCACTAGGTCTTGGGACTAGTTCCCAAGTGTCATTCTTAATAATCTGATCAAGTACTTATTTCATAGCATCATGCCAAGCTGAATCATTATAAGCATCTTCAACACTTAAAGGTTCAACTTGAGATAGTAAACATATCGCTTCACTGCTAGCTGAGTTGTTTGCTTGTGATCTTGTTAAGACTTTGTCACTCTGATCTCCAATGATGTATGCCTTGGAATGATTTCTTGATGTAAACTTTGGAGCTTTAGGTGATGATGATTCATTAGCCTTAGGAATATTTTCTTCACTTGTCTCAGGGTCATTGAATAACACATCAATACTGTCAAACATTTCTTCAATAAATGTCTCACTAGTGGAGGGTCTAGGTTCTTCTTCAATCACGGGTGAGTAATCATGATATCTTTCTTGAATCATAAACTTTTCATCAATATTTACATGAGAACTTTCAATGATCTTCTTCAATCTTAAATTGAAACATCTATAGGCTTTACTTTTAGTAGAGTAACCAAGAAAAATACCTTCATCACTTCTTGTATCAAACTTGCCTACTACTTCATCTCTCTTGATGTAGCACTTTCTTCCAAAGATTCTGAAGTATTTTACTATGGGAACATTACCAAACCATAGCTCATAAGGTTTTTTGTTAGCACCAGGCCTTAACTAAATTATATTGATGGTATAGACTGTTGTATTGACCACATCTCTCCAATAGGTATGGACAACCTTTCCTTCTATTATAATGGTGCGCGCTATATCAAGAATGATCCTATTCCTTCTCTCTGCAATTCCATTTTTCTGAGGTATTCTAGGTGCACTTAACTATATCTTTATGCCATGTTCTTCACAGTACTTATAAAATCTATCACAGGTGAATTCTCCTCCTCTATCCAATCTCAAAGATTTTATCTTTAATCTAGATTCATTCTCAACCTTAGCTTTGAATATTTTGAACTTATCAAATGCTTCTGACTTATATTTGAAGAATGCAACCCACATCATCCTAGTATAATCATCAACACATAAAATGAAATACCTTTCACCATAGTATGATCTTGTTTGAGTTGGTCCACATAGGTCTATATGAATCTGATCCAACTTGTTCTCTGCTAAATTCTGCTTGGTCCTGAATGAATTTCTCACATGCTTTTCCATCACACATTCCTTGCATATAGTATCAACTAGATTTTATATGCTAGGTAGATCTCTTAGTGCCTTAACATTACTTATCTTTACTATGTTATCAAAATTGATATGACATAGTCTTTTATGCCATAACCAACAGTCATCAACTTTAGCAACAAAACAACTTGCTTCTGAATTGAGTTGGAAAACATTACCTCTTGTCTTGTGCCTGATGCAATCATAACACCATCTTTGTTGTTAATGATGCATTTGTCATCTTTGAACTCCAACTGATAGTCTTTTCAAAGTAACTGTCCAACAATGAGAAGGTTATGTTTCAAACCATCAACATAAAGAACATCATCAGTATTGTTCTTTCCATCCAAAGTGATGGCTCCTCTACCAACTATAGGTTTAGGAGTGTTATCTCCAAATCTAACCATACCACCATTGTATTTGTCCAGATGAAAAAATCTACTTTTATCACCTGTCATGTGATGTGAAAAACCACTATCTATAATCTCGCCAGTCCTTATATTTTCTTGGGAAATCAATGCTAGCTCTTGATTTACTTTCTCATCTTTAGGAACTGACTTACTATTCATTTTGTCTACAATAGAAATGAATCCAATTTCTTCTTCACCTCATTCTTCATCTAAAACTCCATCTCTAGAAAAGTAACATTCCTTAGAGTACTTAGGCTTGTAATCCTTCTTGAACTTTCTAGCTCTAGTAGGACACTTAGATGCAAAGTGACCGATCTTATTACATGAAAAGCACTTAAAAGGAAATTGACCTTCATATTTTCCTTTTCCTTTCTTTTCTCTTTTGGAAATCATATCAATAAAATCATCTAATGTTCTCTCTTCATCATCATCATCAAAATTACCAGAAGTTTTTGTAGATTTCTTACCATGAACTATTGCTTTGAAAGTTGTCTCACTCTTTGGTTCTGTCTTCAATCTTGAAATCTTAAAAGCTGAGATCTTGCTGATCAAGGTCTCTCTCTTGAAATTTGATGTAAGCTACATGGTCTCTTCAAGGATGTTGATCTTGCTTTCATATTCTAGAGTAAGAGTAGTCATCAACTTGTCCATAATGTCCTCCTTTGAGATCTCTCCACCATTGTTCCTGATTCCAACAATTGCTTCATTAATCCTTTGATTGTAAGCTCTGATATTTTCTTCAGGAAAAATCTCTAATCCATTGTATCTTTTCTTCCATGTCTTTCTGTGAGCATCCTTTTCTTGTTTTTCTCCATCAAATATGTCTTCAAGGTGCTTCAAAATTTTATGGGCTGTATCTTTCTTTTTTACTTCTGAAAATTCACCATCAGATAGGGTGCTGATAAGGGCTTCTTTAGCAATAGCATTCTGATGAAACAATTCCTTTTGTGCATCAGTAGCATCATCTTTTGCAAGGTCTTCTAATGTAGGAATCTTGGCTGCTTTGATGGTTACATTAAAAACTTCAAAGGCAATGCACTACAAATGAGTCACTATCTTGTTCTTCCAATCAAGATAATTCTCTCCATCAAACTTAGGACTTTCTTTCCTGAAGTACACCATCTGATCAACCTCAAGTTGTTAAAATTTCTCTCTGAGGCACTTGGGCTCTGATACCAATTGTTAGGAATAGTCCCAAGAGATAATTTAGAGGGGGGGGGGGTGAATAAGTTATCTACAATTTTCAATTCTTTATCCAATTAAGTATACTTAAACATAAAGCATAAACACAATGAAAGAACACATGAAAACAACACCAATATTTTGGTTACGGGGAAACCCAAATAGGTAAAAACCCTGGTGGGACTTGATACACACTAATATTCTATACTAGTGTATAATGATCCTTGTTATCAGATCCTTTACCCTATTAGGAGTAGCTTTACATTATATTAAATACAGTAGACCTAGTCAAGGGTCAAACCCTGTTAGGAGTCTTTTACAAATTTCCCTGTTAGGGGAGAGGACACACTGTCTGAGAGCTCATTACTCAAAGGGGTGAAGGCTACAACCTTCTGAATAATAGATACACACTATATCTAGATCTTGGTGAATTGTGCTTTGACCTACTATCTGGATCAATTCCAATGAATAGCACAAGTGCTTTACTTGGTCACATAGACCTTCTTCTGATGGCTCAACACTTTGCACACTCTGCTCTGCTCTACTTAATCAACCATGAAGCACACACAAGCAATCACAAATGACTACCTATAAATATCTTTTCTGCAAATGATATAATCAAGTCAGCCTATTAGAACCATCTTGAAACCATATTAGAGAAATTATAAAAAATTCAAATAAACATTCTGTCGTCTCTATTATGCACGCAACTCATTCTGGGACATGTCTAATAAAATAAATGTAGATGCACGCTACACACTATCAGCTCTACCAAAACAACTAGAACTTTCTCTATAAGATAAATTAACTCATGTTCTCTTAACAAAATATTAATAACACTCTTCCAAGCTTAACTCCAAGGGCACATACCCTCAAGATAGGTGCAACTCAAGAACCAATAAAATCTCTGTCGGCTCTTCTAAACAAACATAGGAAACTACTACTGGCTAATAGAAACTGCATAAATTCACTTGCATTCATCACTAGACTATGTGTCCATAACTAAAACATCAATAACATGTCTTCAACATATATCCAAGTGCGCAAGACTTCATGATAATTGTACAAAAAATTGTACATAGAACGCTATCAGGAATACTACTGACAGCAGGTACTATATAACTGTCTGTATGAATAGTTAACCTCTGCATCCATGATATCATGTTGATATCACATCCATGCTACATATACTGAAAGCTTACTGCATAAGACTTTCATGCATGCTAATTTCCATATGTTGTCATCAATGACAAACATACAGTCAGTACTGGCCTGCTAGAAAATCTCCAACACTTTCAAATGATCATAACCTCTCTGACCACATTCATCCAGAAATTCTAGTTTAGTCAGCCATGCCACTCTATACTCTTCATCTAGAATTAAATCTTTTAGAGTGACATGAAGAGAAGGAAACTCAACCTCGAGTGGTAGGATAGCTTCAGAACCATAAACAAGGGAATATGGGGTGGCTCTAGTGGGAATACAGATGGAAGTGTGGTAAGCCCGTAAGGCTAGATTCAATTGGATATGCCAGTCATGGCCAACATCATTGACAGTCTTTTGTAGGATTTTGACAATGGTTTTGTTAGATGCCTCAGCTTGGCCATTACCTTAGGGATAGTATATGGAGGAATAGTTATGGGTGATATGGAATCGTGCACATAGTTCATCCATGTCTTGATTTTGGAATTGTTTCCCATGATCAGTAATAAGATGCATAGGTAAACCATATTTGCAAATGATATAGTTTATGATAAACATGGATTTTTTTTTTTCTATGGCGGTGATCAATGGAATGACCTCAATCCATTTGGTAAAATACGTAGTTGCAGTGATAATCCATTTGTGGCTATTGGAAGATGGAGGGTTGATTGCACCCACAAGGTTGAGTCCCCACCAACTGAATGGCATGGTGGTCATAAAAGGATGTATCTCCTGAGTTGGTGCATGAATAAGATTCCCATGTATCTGACATTTCTTGCATGCCCTAGCAAAATGAAAGGAATCTATTTCCATGGTAGGCCAATAGTAACCCATATGCATGAGTTTCTTAGCCAAGGAGGGACCACTTGAATGTGTCCCACAAATACCCCCATGTATGTCTCATAAGGTAGTTTGAGATTCATCATGCTTGAGACATCGAAAGAGAGTATCGTCAAGACCTTGCCAATAGAGGGTGTTGGATATGAAGACATAGCGGGAGGCTTGGCGAAGAAAGGTTCATTTTTTATTTCAGGATAGGTTAGGGGGTAGGATATCATTTTTCAGATAAAAATAGATTTTTCCATAAATTGGGGAGTCATGTCCAATATGATAAAATATAATACTCGTATCAGGATCATCATATGTAGGAAAAGTTAAGGATTCCACCAAGAACTCAAAATAGACTTTGGTATCCTCTGTATCAAATAGTGAAGCAATCATAGCCATTGCATCAACAACCTTGTTATCATGCCATGGAATCTGCTCAAAAGTGATGATTGAGAAATATTATTTGAAGTCATCAACCATACATTTATATGGTAATAACTTGTCATCCTTAGTTTGATAGTCATCATTAACTTGGTTGATGATTAACTGAGAATCCCCATAGACATTCAGTTTAGTGACTTTCATTGTAGAACCATTTTTAACCCAATCATCAAGGCTTCATATTCAGCTACATTATTTGTGCAAGGGAAAAGTAGCTTATAAGATTTTGGAATTGTGTATCCTTGTGGTGTGACAAAGAGAATGCTAGCTCCTGAACCCTGTTGAGTACATGATCCATCAAAGTATAGTTTCCACGTTTGTGTAGATAATGCCAAGATGTGTGCATCTGGAAACTCTATATGTATAGGTTGATCATCTATTAATGGTGCCTCAGCTAATTGATCTACTATCACTTAGCCTTTGATATCTTTCCTATCCACATACTTAATGTCAAATTCACTAAGCAACATGACCCACTTAGCCAATTTGCCTATTAACACTATCTTGCTTAATAGATACTTCAAAGGATCAATCTTTGCAATGAGCTTGATTGAATGAGACAACATGTAATTTCACCACTTTTATGAAGCAAAGGCAACTATTAGACATGCTCTTTCTATTGGAGAATAGTTTAATTCATATCCCACCAGGGTGTGACTAATATGGTATATAGCTTTTTCTTTTCCTTCTTGGTCTTATTGGGCTAGAAGAGCACCTAGTGAGACTTCCATAGTAGAAATGTAGAGCAAGAGTGGCTTTCCTAGAATTGGTGACATCAGAGTTGGAGGATTTTCTAGATATTTTTTGATTTTAGTGAAATATTCCTCACACTTATCATCCCATTTGAATAAGATGTTTTAATGCAACAAATGCTGAAAGAGATGACTTCTATCTGCTAATTGAGAAACAAATCTTTTGATGGATTGGAGATGTCCTTGCAAACATCTTAACTGACTGATGTTAGTCGGGGAAGCCATCTCCATAATTACTTTAACCTTTTCTAGATCAACCTCTATTCCTTTGGCTAAGACAATGTACCCTAATAGTTTGCCTGATGTTACCCCGAATGCACATTTCTTTGGATTGAGTCTGATTTGATACTTTTCCATCCGGGTGAATATTCTATCCAACACACTCAACTAACCTTCTCTATTTTTGGATTTTCCTAAAATATCATTAACATAATCTTCCATGATGGTATGCATCATGTCATGAAAGATTGTGGTCATAGCTCTCTGATAAGTGGCACCAACATTCTTAAGCCCAAAAGGCATCACATTCCAACAATATGTACCCTAAGGACAAGTAAAAGAAGTCTTTTCTTGGTCTTCTTGTGCAATCTTGATCTGGTTATATCAAGAAAAACCATCCATCAAAGACAACATCTCATGTCCAGCTATCAAATCAACTATAATATCAATATTGGGCAATGGGAAATCATCTTTAGGACAAGATTTATTGAGATCTCGGAAGTCTATATAGATCCGGATAGACTTGTCTGGTTTTGAGACTAGGACAATATTTGAAATCCATTCAGCATAATCAATAGCATGAATGAATCCAACATCTAAGAGCTTCTTCAATTCTACTTTAACCATTAGTGAAATATGTGAGTGCATCTTTTGGAGCTTCTACTTAACTGGTTTAATGTTTAGTGAAATAGATAAATGATGCATAATAAGATTAGGGTCCAGCCTAGGCATATCAACATAGGACCAAGCAAAGTTGATTTGTCTCACTTTGAAAAACTTTGTAAAAGCTTCTTTCTTTGATAATGTCAAGGATGCTGCTACTTTGAGAATGTGTGGAGACTCCTCTGGTCCAATGTTAAGAGGTAATGTTGGTTCAATAAGAATTGCCGATTGCTCTTGATACAGATAATTGGGAAGAGTGTCAATCCTTCCATTCTTAGTCACCTCAAAGAGGTTTTCACCTTCAGATGCATCTTTTATTTTTACTATTTTTGGATCTAATACTACGATTGAGTGGTTTTCACCATTAGAACTATTGATTATTTTTATATTTTTATGAATGAAAGGATTGGCACTCTCTCCAAAGTAAGCCATGTCATTGAGTTCTATCAAAAATCTTGACTTATGATCCCCTGGTGGTAAATGATCCCTAATTCTGAGATAGTCAATGATTGCATCATCATTATGAAAGACATCAAGTTCTAGATGATTGGGAGAATCCCAATCTATAAGTTCAGGATATACAAGGGGCATTGGATCATTCGGGTCAGTTTCAAAGGAAGAAATGGTATTGATAGAGAAGTTGTCAAGGTTTATGATTGTATCAGTGAGGTCTATTTCCATACTCTCATCTGAATCATCTATCGCAAGATAATGCTCACTTCCCTCACAATCGACAAGAGTAGTATCATGTTGAACTAATCCTAGTGAGTCAGTCCTTGAACTCTCTCCCTCATGGTAATTATTACTATAGTGATGAAAAACATCAACTCCTATTTCTTCAGTACAATCAGAGAATGAATCCCATTCATAATCATTAGAGTTAGAATCATCATTATCCCCAAGTCTATCAATGATTCCTTGCGCTATCCTTTGTTTCTCTGGATCCACATACATACCATGTTTGTGGAACTGTAATGCAGGAGCTATAGATGTCTCATGGAAAGGTGTGATCTTTGATTTTACTTTTAGTTCTTTTGGTCCTTCTCCTTTGTACCCTAATCTTGTGGTATCTCTTTGGTAATTTGGATTTTGTAGAAGTGGTTTTATAACACGTTATCTTTGTAGCCCTAAAGGTTTGGCAGCTTGGTATCCCATCTTTTGTAACAAAGTGTACCCTTTACCATATACATCAAGTGATATATATTCATGTTTAATATCCTCTTCATTATTTTGTGACTTAAGGAAATTATTAGCATTACACTCAGCTGCTTCTTTTGATATAGTGGCCCCACTTATAAATGTGTCATAAACAAGTGTGGATAGGGGTTCTGATTGTTGTTTAGTGATCAAAGACCTACCATATGATCTAGGAGATAAAGGTAGCTTTATGATGCAAAGAGCTTGACCTAAAGTGTACTCTCCCATACTTCATTCTTTTATGTCTACCTTGATCCCATTAGATTTAGAAGTTGATGCTACATTACTTGGATCAATGGGTGTAGTTGCATAAGATCCATTACAATTATAAGGTACCAAATAATCAGACATCTACACAGTGCTACAATACTAGAAAGGATTACCTAATCTCCTTTGATAGTGATCTCTTGACCATTGTGAGGGAATTTCAAACACTAATGATAAGTTGAGGGCATAGCTTACATGGAATGAATCCATGGTCTTTCCAAGAGAATTTTATAAGTGAGATCAATGTCAAGAACTTGAAAAGGTACACCTTTGACTATAGGAACTACTCTGATAGGGAGAACAATAGATCCCTTGGATGACCTCTCTTCTTTTTCATAAGCTTTGATTATGATTTTCTTCTTTGGATCTGCAACATTTTTAGAAAATCCCAATGCAAGGACTAATTTCAAAGTGCATATATTCAAGCCAACTCCTCCATCTATTAGTAGTCTCTTGATTTTGTGACTCTGTACAAGGACTTCTATATGTAGCGGAGCATTATGAGGTTGGGTAATAGCTAAATCATCATTTTCAGTGAAGGATAGATAATGTGGGGTTGTCAAATGTCCCACCATAGCTTGAAATTGATCATGATCTAGATTTGTGGGGACCTAGGTTTCTAAGAGAGCTTTTTCAAGGATATCTTTATGAGATGGTGATAGATGCAAAAGCTCTAATATGGATATCTGGGCTAGTGTTTTCTTGAGTTGTTCCAAAAGATTGTATTGGTTGGAAATATTTGGTATGGACTTTGGAACATAAACAGACTTATTTTGAGAGGTGCTTGGTTTAGATGGAACTCCTTGGAGAGTAACCTTGGATTGAGCTCTAGTAGTAACATTGACTGGTTGACTCTTGGATGCTTCTTTGATAGTTATCACATTGGCATAGTACTTAGAAGGATGACATTAAAAAATGTTACCAATATATTTATAGTATGAAACATTATAGTTGGCTTGGTTGTCACCTTTAGCGTTAGAAGAACTTCCTTTCTCATGTTCAGGTAGTGGATCTTTAAAATCCATATGTGACTCATTCGAGGTATGTCCATCAACACTAATTTCACTGCTTTTAATTAAGTCTTGAATCACATTTTTAAGCCTTTGGAAATCATTGGTTTTATGCCCTTTTCCTCTGTGAAATTGACAATAATCATTCTCATTCCACCAAGAAGGTTTCACTCTAGGTTCAAAATATCTAGTTTCAGGAAGTGTAATGAGTTTCTTTGTGATCAACTTTTGTAATGTAGACTCAAGAGATTCCCCCAAAGGAGTAAAAGTTCTTCGATGTGACATAAAAGGCAATCTTGGTTTAGATGTATTTTTGTTGGTGTTCTGATTCACAGATTGATTACTGTAAGTAGCTTGAGTAGCATTGGCCTTACTTGTGAGATTTAAAAGGGGTCGTATTGGTTTAACATTATGATTATCGACAATCCCATCATTGACAATGTTTTTGTTTTTATTGCATAATTTGCATTTGTCATTGTTGTTGTTGTTGTTGGGATAAGAATTTGAGGATCCAACATTGTCCTTGGAATAAAGTTTAATCTCACCTTTTCTAACCATAGCTTCCTCAATCTTGACACCATTTTCTATGAGCTTATTAAATTTTGGATGAAATTGCAATTGTAACCTATAGCTCATTTCTGGTGTAAGGTTATGCACAAAGATATCCATCTTTTCTTGTTCAAGAATTGTTCATGGATACTTGGAAAATAATTGACACCATCTTTACAAAAAGGTAAGGAAAGCTTCTCGATTCTTTTGATGTGCATTGTAAAGATCAAGCATAGTGACTTCATGTTTGATGTTATATGAGTAATGAGTCACAAACTTGTCAATAAGTTCATTGAAAAATTTGATGCCTAGGGGTAGTTTGGAGAATCATTCCATGGGTTGTCCACCTAAAATTCATGGAAATAGTCATAGAAGATAAGTGTCATTGTGAGCGACTTCAATACAAGTAGCACAAACCTCTCGGATGTGGCTTTGTGGATTGGAATTCCCTTTGTATTTGTCAAATTTTGGTACCTCAAAATGAAAAGGGAATGGAATCATTGCTAAATTTTTATCAAAAGGATAAGGACATATATCATCCAAGGAATACTTCTTAGTTGATGATCCAGTTTGGATGTCATGAATTTTTTGTTGAAGCATTTGGATTTGTTGTATAATGGGATCCAAAGATAATGTGTATCCTTGAGTGTTTTGGGAAACACTATGTTGTTGAGTATTTTGAGAAGCATTGATTTTTTGATTGTTTTAAGAAGTATTGTTCTGCTGATCATTTTGGGAAGCATGGAATTGTTGGTTGGTTTCCTTTGGTCCATGAGTATGTGTATCTTGAGAACTACTAGGAATTTCTTGATTGGTTGTGATAGGTGGTTCTCTAAGATGGGAAACATAAAAATCACTTGGTAATTTTGCTCCTTGTTGAGCAAGAATGATGAAATACATCTCTCTATCCATGTGTAGGAGTCTTTCCATGACATTATAAAATCGAGGATCTTGTGTAGCATCCCTAAGTTCTTGATTGGTGGGTTCCTCATCTGATGTAAAAATTGAAGTCTTCTTAGGGAGTACTTTGGCCCAAGGGTTCTCTTCATTGCTGGTTTTTCCGTCCATCTTGTCTACAAATTCTAGATCTGTGGTTTGTTTGAGTTTTTGAGATTGAGTTTGAACCATAAAAATGTGAAAGATGATTGTGGGATGGAAGATTTTTGATGAAAAGATATGAAAAGAGTGTTTGATAGAAAAGATATGAAAAGGAGATTGAAAATGTTGAAAATAGACAAGATAACTTGATAAAATCTCAGTCAATAGGAGGTATGGATCTCACTATGATATGACAAAGAAAAACCAAGAGGTAGTAACCTAAGTAAGTTTGTTGATTAAGGATGATAGATCCTGATATGATAAACTCACAAAGATCAAAATCTGATAGACAAGGTAATGTTTCAACACTGAATTGGAATTTTAAAGACTAGAGGAAATGATTGGATGATTTTAATGAAGAAAGGATGATGAAAAATGATGAAAATGGTCAAACTAAAGATCAAAGGTCTGTAAGGATCAAATGTGTTTCTAGAATCATGTTAAAAACCAAAATGGGTATCCGAAAAAGTGTTGTTGAATTTTTCAAGGTCTCAAAAAGTGTTCTCTATTGTAAATGTGTAGGATAGTTGAATGAATGCGGAATAGGATTGAATAAATGTGCACAAGTTCCTAACAAATGTGATGTAGCAGAATCAAAAGTGCATATAGTTTTAAAAAATGTGCAACAATACTGATCAAATGCATAGAAAGATTTTGAAAATGCGTAGGTTCTAATTTTTTGATGATTTTGGACTGATATTTTGAAATTTTGGCAAACTAAAAATATATAAACACAAACAGACAAGACATAAATGATTTTGATGTAATTATTCTAGTATGAATGCACAAATATGCTTACAATGCTAAGGTTGGCAAGGATAGTATCTGTTGAATCCCCACTAGGATAATAAAATCCAGCCACACAAATCTATAGCAAATAGCCTAGGAACTTGGAGGAACGGTCTCCTCCTTATAGTGCACTCACTTCTTAGGCACACCAAGTTTTGAATTCAATGGTTCATTACTTCCCAAAGAACTGCTATCTCTACTATAAACTGTGAGTAATGTGGAGTGTCTTCACGGACTTAGGTGACCCCTTGAGCTAGCAAATGGAAGGTTTTGGGCCACTACACAAAAGATTTTAGTAAGGACATCCATTCAGGTGGTTGTGATCAAGTCATTTTTCCAATTAAGGGGGCTCTCCCAATCCTTTCAAAGCAAGACTTTCACCTCTACAATGTAGGACTTTAACACACCACTAGGGTACTCGAGGAGATTTTGGTTGCCACAATGAATTCACAGCTGTCTAATGTGAGACTAATCACACTAGCATTTTTTATATAATGGTTTGGAAGGGCTTGGATTTAGCCTGTTACCGGTTGGGTCATTCCTTAGAGTGAGTACCTCTTTTCCCACCAAAGACCACCCTCTAAAAATTATAACAATTTCTCTTACACCCAAGATCCACGGATGGCGAGGGGAGAGGATACGTTGTTATAATTTTGGGATTACAAATATGCTTAGAAATTAAAAACACAATAGACATAATATGTACTCTAAAGAAGACAAATGAATTTGAAAAACATGTCATATTTTAAAGCCCAAACAAGGTTATAGTTTATTTTGCAAACCCCTAGAAACCTGCAAATAAACTGTTATAAATTTAGCAATTGGGGTCTTCAAAATATTGTCTTGCAAAACAGGCTAGAGACTACCAAAATGAACATACACTTGTTAAAAAGGTTAGCTAAAATTGAATGATTAGAAACTTGAAATAAACTATTGAAAACTATAGATGCATAGAAACAGAGCACAAATGCACAACAAATAGTAACAAATGTGCAAAATGGATGTATACACAACATGATTAAATACATGTGTAGTGCGATGATGTATATGTGTAGAAATTATCAAGACACATCAGGTTTGTATGGAAGCGTAGAATAGTGAAATGAATGTGCAGAAAAATGTAAAAGACAAAAAACTAAAAATGTTAGGATGGATGTGCAACATAAAGTGATGTATGCGCAGAAATCGGGTATGAATTTGCAGAAGCGACCTGTAGAAAATCTACACACAGAAAACTAAAAATAGAATGTTAAAAATTTGGGTTGCCCCATGGTGGGCGCCAAAAATATATGCAAAATTAGGTGAAAACTATTATAAATGATATATTAACTATTCTAAGACTAATAAATCATACTAATTAGAAAACTAGAATGAAGAATACAATTAAAATAAAGCTAAAATAGCATTTTACCTTCACCTACCATGTATCTTGTCTCCATTGCTCTCGTAGCTTTGATTTCTTGAAGATGGTGAGCTCTTAGATTTCCAATTTGAAGCTCCTTGACCAAGATGTCACCAAAGTGTGGATATTTGTATGAATGAGTGTAAAATGGCCTAAGCTTGATTATGCAAAAATAATGGATAAAATCAAAGTGATATGAGGATACCTTGGATGCTTGAATGCTTTTTAATACTCTTGAATGCTTGATTGCTTGTTTACTATTAGCTATTAGCTCTCCAAGAGAAAATGAGACTCCTTTTATAGAGTTTTGGAGGATCCAAGCCTAGGTGGCACAATCCTACGGTGGATAATGAAAGGTGGAAGATCCTAGGGCTAGGATTGACTTGGTTGAAGGGGTTGAGAGAAAGAGGGATGTAGTTGGAATGTGAGAGGAAGAATATGGATGATGTTCTTGTCATATTGACATAGAAGAGAAGAAAGTGGAAGGGAAAGACACATGAAAAGTGTCTAACAAAGACCAAAGAGAGGAAGAGGGAAGGACTTCTTCCTCATGAGGACTCTTTGTACAAGTGTCCTATGAGTCATCTTAGACCCTTAGAGGTGGCTTGAGAAGCCCCTTAGGAATAGGGATTGCCTCTTGACTTGGTTTGAGAGAAGGCATGTGGTCATGAGACCAAGTCTTATAAGGCCACATAGCCCTTAAAAATAGGCCATGTGTGGGTGAGGATTGTTGGAGCTCTAAATTTTGGGCAAAATTTGGAGTCTTATATAGTGATAAAACCCTAAAAAAATGGCCTCTTTAACTCCATGCCAAATAATTAATGATGGAGTACATAAAATGGGATAAAATATTACATTAATTTTTAATTAAAAAGTTGAGATATTATGGAAGGAAGCTTTGTGACAAGAACAATCAAAATTCTATGATCAAAGCCTTCAGAAAATGCTGGAATTTCGACCTGCTGCAAAGATGATGTTGGCAGAGGTAGAAGATGGTCTAATTTTAAAAATCTAAAATAGATCCAATTCGCGAAATCAAATTTCCTATCTCTAATAAAAATCTTGGCTTTCCATGAGTTGTTTTGGTTTTTCAACCAAGCCCAAATTTGAAAGTTAGGTAGTTATTTTTTAGTTAGTTTATCATTTTTTCAAAACAATTTGTAATAAGGGTGTGTCTTTTCACCCTAAAGAGGTGTGAAAGCCACTCAAACATGTATATATACATAATGTAAAATGTAAAGAGAGAATGTGATACAAGATATATTTTCATAGGATATAATTCGATCAAAACTACAATATGAACTCTAATATACTATTTTTTTCAACATTAATAAAGATAAGTGCTCTTCTTTTTTATTTGTTGTTATAAGTTTTATGTTTTCAATTAGTCTTTCAGATTAGTCTATGAACTAGGGTATCCTACTGTGTTTTTCTATTTTATGCATTCATTTATGACTAATTTGTACAATTTGAATAATGGTAGCATGGTCTAAGAACCTGTTACTCTTTCCTTTCGGGCTCTTAAGTTGGGTTAAAAACCATAGGGACCTATTGTATAAGGTGTTTTAAATTTTGTTTCAATAGAAGCTTGTAGGGTGATGGTCTCGCTTTATAGGAGTGAGTTACCTTAAAACTATCTCTGATTGTATGTAGGATTGAAATTTTTATGACTCTATAGCCCAAGTATTTAGAAGGCACTGATCTAACTATAATTTGGAAATTGTCATTTGGTTCATACTTTGTGGTTTGTAGATTATATAATCATTATTTCAAAAATATTACTTTTGAGTCCTTAGTTTAATCCAATTTAGTCAAGATTTATAGAATATATATTATTAGAGGATTTGTTTCATTCCTCCAAGGATCATTCACCACCTTGGGAGGAACTTTGTTTATTTATGTACACAGTTGTGCAACATAGAGAATTTTATAGTTTAAAGTGAATTTAGGCCTACCAGCCTTGGCTTGATTAAGCTAGAATTGTAGAGGTATTAGTGTGTACCTGTTAGTTGGCCAGAAGTGATCCATCATTTTTGGCCACCAAAAAATTGGTGACTCTATTGGGGAAGATTTGCTCACAATATATATTGTGAGGTTACCTAGAATTTCAGATTTCACAGATCAAAATCAGAAAGTAGTTATAGTAGTTTGTTTGGAAGCACACTCTACTAGAAGAAAGAACCTAGAAGCAAGACATTCCTCGAATGAGTTGGCAACTCTATTCAATAAATCATTTCAATCAGTGACTCTATTGAGGAAGAAAACCCAGAAGGAGATAAGTAAAGTTTTCCTCTTTGAAAGAGGTGGTGACTCTATTGTCAAGAACCTAATGTATAAAGAAACAAGTTATGACCAATTTAGATATTCAAAATGTATCAGAATAAACAACCATTTCAAAGAAAACCATTTATTCCATATGGTATCAGGCCATTGGATCTCAGGGGTTTCCAATGTATTCATTTTAAGCTACTCCCTAAGTTTTCATAGCTTGTACCAAAGTTCCATGGAGAATGGGATGAATCAGTAGTTGAACATTTGGATTCATTTTATGCATTTATAGAGAACTATGAGATTTTTGTAGAAGATCAAGCAATGAAACTATTTGTCAGGACATTAGAAGACAAAGCAAGAGAGGCATATGAATCATTACCTACACATCATCTTGGAAAGTATTTGAACAATGGTTTCTATATGAAGTCCATGATGCAAGTAGTGAAGATAACATGTGTTATGAATAGTGTAAAGACCAAAGTTTCATCATGGAGGAGGATCATAGTATGTCTCTACTTGATGCATTTTTCAGTTTGGAGAGATTTGAAGGGGAGTCTTGTGCACACTTATTCTTGAGGATGGCGGATATTTATCGGAGGATACCTATAAAAATTATGCCTTCATGAAAAGAATTAATGAGAAAGGTCAAAAACTTGAGAATCTCACTAGATGACCATGATCTAAAGATTCTTGTTAAGATATTAGAAGAAGATAGTGAGGATAGAGAAGAGGAGTCTTATGATCAAATTGAACAAGGCCTTGTGTTTGATGGAAATCTCAGTGATGATGAAGAAGACCCAAATTATATATCCCCTTTGGATGCATTTTTGAACTTAGAGAAATAAGAGGAAGAATCTGTAGTACAATTCTTCCTAATGATGTTTCATATCTATCAAGAAATACCTTCAGAATGTAGACCTCCATCTTCTGATCTTTTAAACAAAATGTGAGAACTAGGTCTTTTATATGATCATTAGTTCCTTACCTTTCTCAAACTTATGAATAATGAACTAGTTGCAGAGAAGAAAGAGTGCAAAATTGAAATAACATATGAGTCAAGTGAGGTTTCATATTTTGATGGAGAAGATTCTTTTGGACAGTCTAAGGAAAATGTTTTCCATGATGATACTTGTATGATGTCAAACATCAGTGAATATGAAAATGAGGAAGAGGATCTTGTCTGTGTAGAAGAGATTTCAGCCTTATTAGACATAGAATACTGAAGACACACTGAGAAGAATGGTCCAAATTTTTTTTGAATCCACCATGGTAAGGAGGTAGACAGATCAGCCCATATTCAAGAGAAATAAAATTGTGGAGATGAAATAGAACTGCATGAATAGGAAGAAGTTATAGAAGATAATGTCAATGAAGATGTTAGTCTTGTTGATGAAAAACTTGATGATCCAAATGAAAATTCTCATGACTGTATGCCTGAATTCTCTATGTTCCTGAATCCATTGTTTGAAGAGGATCCTTTATGCAATGGAATCCATCAGTATCATAATGAAGATAACAGTCCTAATTTTAAATTTGGTGAAACTCATGAAGTGCATTCAAAGGGTGAGATATCTTGGAGTTCATCCTTTGAGCCAGAAGTACACCAAACATATGAAGATGAGATGGAATCAGCTAGACATGATGAAGAGAATGTGTTGAAGCATAGTTCTAAAATTTTTAGAAATGTCCCAGCTGATCAAACTCTTGGTGAGAGAGAGTTTGTACTTCTTGAAGATAAGCTATTCTCAAAGCCTTTTGGTGAGGAGAAAAAATATCAAAAATATAGAGATGGGATAGATTGTGAACAAGAAGGTATTCAAAAAAAGAAGACTAACCTAGAGGTTTGTATGATTAACCAAAATCTTTTATTCAACAAGGATTACAACAGAATTGATGATTTCTCAAGGGTTGAATATAGATTGGATGCCAAAGATCGTATTGATAAAGTAGTGAGAATTGTCTATAAGGATGGCATGTGTAATGCAGCAAGGTTAAAAGAGTTATGTGATCAAAATCAAGTGTTTGATAGAGGAAAGGCTCAATGTTCAATTTTGGGGGGCTGGGGCCACCCAATTTTACTTCGCATCAGATTAGTATGGATACTTGGTCTACTTTTCCAGAGATAGCTGGAATCTCGCTATCCTCACATGGAGCATACATCCCTAGAAAGAGCCAATTGGAGCTCTAAATTTTGGGCCAAATTTGGAGTCCTATATAGTGATAAAACCCTAAAAAAAATGGCCTCTTAAAATCCATGCCCAATAATTAATGATGGAGTACATGAAATGGGATAAAATATTACATTAATTTTCAATTAAAAAGTTGAGATATTATGGAAGGCAGCTCTGTGACAAGAACAATCAAAATTCTATGATCAAAGCCTTCAGAAAATGTTGGAATTTTGACCTGCTGCAAAGATGATGTCGACAGAGGTAGAAGATGGTCAAATTTTAAAAATCTAAAAAGACCCAGTTTGGAAAATCAAATTTCCTATCTCTAATAAAAATATTATCATTCAATGAGGTGTTTTGGTTTTTCAACCAAGCCCAAATCGGAAAGTTAGGTAGTTATTTTTTAGTTAGTTTATCATTTTTTCAAAACAATTTATAATAAGGGTGTGTCTTTTCACCCTAAAGAGGTGTGAAAGCCACTCAAACATGTATATATACATAATGTAAAATTTAAAGAGAGAATACAATACAAGATATATTTTCATAGGATATAATTCGATCAAAACTACAATATGAACTCTAATATACTATTTTTTTCAACATTAATAAAGATAAGTGCTCTTCTTTTTTATTTGTGGTTACAAGTTATATGTTTTCAATTAGTCTTTTAGATTACTCTATGAACTAGGATATCCTACTATGTTTTTCTATTTGATGCATTCATTTATGACTAATTTGTACAATTTGAATAATGGTAGCATGGTCTGAGAACCTATTACTGTTTCCTTTCGGGCTCTTAAGTTGGGTTAAAAACCATAGGACCTATTGTATAAGTTGTTTTAAATTTTGTTTCAATAGAAGCTTGTAGGGTAATCGTCTTGCTTTATAGGAGTGAGTTACCTTAAAACCATCTCTGATTGTACGTAGGATTGAAAGTTTTATGACTCTATAGCCCAAGTATTTAGAAGGCACTAATGTAACTATTACTTTGGAAATTGTCATTTGGTTCATACTTTGTGGTTTGTAGATTATATAATCATTATTTCAAAAATATTACTTTTGAGTCCTTAGTTTAATCCACTTTCGTCAAGATTTATAGAATAGAGATTATTAGAGGATTTGTTTCTTTCCTCCAAGGATCATTCACCACCTTGAGAGGAACTTTGTTTATTTATGTACACAGTTGTGCAACATAGAGAATTTGATAGTTTAAAGTGAATTTAGGCCTACTAGCCTTGGCTTGATTAAGCCAAAATTGCAGAGGTATTAGTCTGTACCTGTCATTTGGCCAAAAGTGATCCATCCTTTTTGGGCACCAACAAGGATAATGATTAATAAATAATTAATAATAATTATTTATCTTAGCCAATGTGATGTGTCAGGTGACTAGGTATATGAGCTGGAATAGGGGACTTAGTCATATTTAGGTGATTGTGTATTTAATTTAATCATTTTAATAGACTATTTAGAGGACTTAGGATAGGAGAATAAACTATAATGAATCTATTAAATAAATTGAATAATTTATTTAATAAATAGAGGAATACATATTAATTAAATAATAAATATTTAATTAATTCATCAAGTCAATATTAATTAAATAATAAATATTTAATTAATTAATGAGGTTACTTTTTAGTGTATACACATAGGAATCCCAATTTGAATTTTTGGAATATAGTCACC
>BSBK01000502.1:280000-337500 GCA_027943335.1 Chamaecyparis obtusa | reverse complement strand
CTGAAATGGGGTTATAATAGTTGATTGGGTCAACTGGTGATGACTTATGGTCTTCGAAAGTTGGGCCACTTGAAATGGTAGAAAATAATTTAGGGTCAAGCTTGTAGAGCACTTCATGGCATTTTTGAAATGGGGTTATAATAGTTGATTGGGTCAACTGGTGATGACTTATGGTCTTCGGAAGTTGGGCCACTTGAAATGGCAGAAAATAATTTTCTTCAAAATTTTTGTTCATGTTTCAAAGGTTATCTTGAGCCGACTATGATGTAATAAAATGTAAAATAAAATAATTCTAAGTTGGGTTGGCCTTATTGGCCAAAATTCTGGAACCTTCCCAGGTGGTGGAAAATTGCCTATATAAGGAAGGCTATATTATTGTCTTAGGAGTTCATAATAGTTCTGGGTAGTAGATCTGGGCAATAATTCGAGGCTTTGTCCTACAGAATATTGTAAGGGAATGCCCATGTGGCTTTGCATATTGTAATTCTGAAAGTTTGTAATTCCACATTTGTGGAGATAATAAGAAGCCAATTTTCTGTTCTTGCATATTATTGTTGTTGTTTCTCTATTTTTGTTATGTGCTTGTGGTATTAAGGGGAGCACCCTTCATCAAGTGGTATCAGAGCAGGAGTTCTTGAGTGTGTAAACAGATCACTGACTATGAGGTAGTTTGCACCAGGACCATGGTTAGGGTTTCAGTGTGCATCATGAAAATGCCTCCATGAAGAGAACATGGTGGAAGAGTTGGTGCTGTGACACCTGAGGTTAGAGAGCTGCAGAGACAAGTGCGAGCATTGCAAGAAGAGATTCGTAGTAGAATGAATCTTAATGTCAGAGACGAAAGTGAGGATGAAGCCAAAGAAGAATATCAAGAAGGAGAAGCTGAAATTGTGAACCAGGAGGAAGAAAGACTTTTTCGGGCGATTTCCAAGATTGGGAAAAGACCTAAGATTGAGGCTCCTACATTTTCTGGAAATCTTAACCCAGAGGAATTGATTGACTGGATCAATGAATGTGAGGAATATTTTGAGTATGAAGATGTTGAGGATCCTGATAGGGTCAAATTTGCGAAGGCCAGACTGAAAGGTCATGCGAAGATTTGGTGGCAAGAGATTCAATTGGAGCGAAATAGAAGAGGGAAAGATAAAATCACAAGATGGGATCAGATGGTGGATAAATTGAAGTGACAGTTCATTCCTGTTGATTATGAGCTTGACCTACTAAAGAAAATGCAAAGTTTGAAGCAAGCAGGAAAATCTGTTCAGGAGTATACAGAGGAGTTCTATCGACTCCTCATCAGAACAAGGCATACAGAAGCTGATAAGGAGAAAGTTTCCTGATACCTTAATGGGTTAAGGCCAAGCATTCAGGAGGAGTTGAATCTGGTTTGAATAAATAGTATTGAGGAGGCATACCAGTTTGCCCTAAAAGTAGAGGAAAAGCTGAACAAGAAGTTTGAGAGCAGAAAAAATGGAAGAGGTCATGGTGGAAGATCTGGTGGACGGTCATATGGTGGCTGAAATGAAGATTCAAAAAAGAAGGATGAGGCCAGTAGCAGCCAGAATCAAAGAGGAAACAATTCCAATCATTTCCAAGATCAGAATAATATAGATCAGAGAGGAAGAGGAAGAGGACAAGGTTCTGGAAGAGGAGGCTTCCATGGAACATGTTTTCACTATGGAGAAGAAGGTCATAGGGCATTTGAATGTCCTCATTGCCAAGGTAGAATAGACAGGAGAAATGAAGGCCAGGCCAGAGTTGCACATATAGATGAAGATGCTAGATCATCAAATTCTAAAGATGCTGAAAGAGGAGAAACAATGATTAATAGAAGAGTCCTGTTGAGTGGTGAGAATGAACCTGAACAAAGGAGGAGCTTGTTTCACACTAGATGCAAGTGTGAGGGTAAATGCTGTGATGTGATTATTGATAGTGGAAGCACTGACAATTTGGTGTCAGAAGAGATGGTGATGAAGTTGAAGCTCAAGAGATAGAAACACCCACATCCATATCGGATTGCCTAGGTGCAGGATGACCACAAGGTCATGGTCAGTGAACAGTGCCTGGTAAAGTTCAAGATTGCTGGATACCAAGATGAGGTATTGTGTGATATCATATCAATGGATGCATGTCATATGTTGTTGGGTAGACCATGGCAGTTTGACAGATGTGTTGTACATGATGGCCGTGCGAATACCTATTCCCTGACAAAGGATGGAGTGCGACATAAGCTAAAACTATTGAAGGAGACTGAAGAAACAGTATGTGGTAATGGAAGGATAACTTTTTTTGATGGAAGAAATTTCCTAGATGGTATGAGGCATGAGCATATATGTTTTGCTTTAATTCCAAAAGCTAGTAAAGAGGAAGTAGAAGATGTTCCTGTAGAAGTTGCAGATTTGTTGAATGAGTTTCAAGATATTGTATCCGATAACGTGCCTGATGGATTACCACCAGTCAGGAAGATTAGTCATCAGATAGACTTGATCCTAGGAGTGAGTTTTCCGAACAAGGTAGCACACAGAATTACACGTGCAGAAAGTGAGGAGTTGAATAGACAAGTACATGAGTTGTTACAGAAAGGATTGATTTGTGAGAGTCTGAGTCCCTGTGCTTGTACCAATGGTATTAGCACCAAAGAAGAATGGAGAATGGAGGATGTGTATAGATTCTAGGGCAATAAACAAGATCACAATCAAGTATAGGTTTCCATTGCCACGAATGGATGATATTATGGAGTATTTGAGTGGAGCTGTGTATTTTTCAAAGATAGATCTGAAAAGTGGATATCATCAAATTTGGATTAGAGAAGGAGATGAATGGAAGACTACCTTCAAGAAAAAGGAAGGACTGTATGAGTGGTTAGTCATGCCTTTTGGGCTAACCAATGCACTGATCACTTTCATGCGGCTCATGAACGAGGTTTTGAAAGAATTTCTGGGTAAGTTTGTCATTGTTTACCTAGATGATATTATAATCTTTAGTAAGACATTGGAGGAGCATATGATGTATATTCGTATGGTATTTGAGAAACTGAGAGAAGAGAAATTGTTGATTAATTTGAAGAAGTGCAATTTTGTGAAGAAAGAGTTAGTGTATTTGGGATTTTTAGTTTCAGCAGAAGGTCTAAAAATAGACTCAGAGAAGGTACAGGCTATCCTTGAATGGCCTACTCCAAGGAGTGCTACTGAGGTAAGATCTTTTCATGATCTAGCTAGCTTTTATAGAAAGTTTATCAAAAAATTTAGCAGTATTTGTGGACCCTTGACTGAAACAATGAGAGGGGATAGAAAAGAGTTTAAGTGGACTAATGGGGCAGAAAAGAGTTTTCAATTGTTGAAACAAAAAGTTACAGAACAACCTATTTTAGCACTTCCAGATTTTAATAAGGTGTTTCAAGTAGATTGTGATGCTAGTGGTACTGCAATAGGAGTTGTTATGAGCCAAGAAGGTAAACCTGTTGCTTAATTCAGTGAGAAGTTAAATGATGCCAAGAAAAAATATTCTATTTATGATCAAGAATTTTATGCTATAGTTCAGGCATTAAAGAAGTGGAGACATTATCTACTTCCTAAGGAGTTTATTTTGTATACTGATCATCAAGCTTTGCAATATTTGAATAGTCAAGGAAAGTTGAATCAGAGGCATTTGAAATGGGTTGAGTTTTTTGCAAAGTTATACATTTGTTTTGAAACACAGGAGTGGAAAGTCTAGTAGGGTTGCAGATAATCTTAGTAGAAGGCAACTATTGCTGACAGAAATGCAGATTGAAGTGGTTGGGTTCAAGTAACTCAAGAATTTGTATCCAGAGGATCCTGATTTTGGTGAAGCTTGGAAAACTTGTACAGAACCTATTACTCTAGACAGGATGAAATGGTTAGATTTCATCATCTAGGATGATATGCTATTCAGAGGGAGTCAGTTGTGCATTCCACAAAGTTCTATGAGGGAGAATCTCATCAAGGAGAAGCATAGCAGAGGATTGGTTAGAAATTTTGGTCGTGACAAAACCCTTTCTTTGGTTAGTGAGAATTATTATTGGCCACAGTTGCAGCAAGATGTGAAGAAGTTTGTACAGAGTTGCAGAGTATGTCAGATGGTGAAAGGAGTGAAGTAGAATACAGGGTTGTATCAGCCATTACTTGTACCAGAGAAGCCTTGGGAGGATATTAGCATGGACTTTGTTCTTGGTTTACCGAGGACTCAGGGGGGACATGATTCAATTTTTGTGGTGGTTGATAGATTTTCAAAGATGGCACATTTCCTTCCCTACAAGAAGACTAATGATGTTGTTCATGTAGCAGAATTATTTTTCAGAGAAGTAGTGAGACTTTATGGTTTGCCAAAGACCATAGTTTCAGATTGGGACACTAAGTTTGTTGGATATTTCTGGCGTACATTATGGAAGAAGTTGAAGATAGATTTGAAGTTCTGTTCATCACATCATCCATAGACTGATGGACAAACAGAGGTGGTGAATAGGAGTTTGAGAAATTTGCTGAGATGTTTGGTTGGAGATAAGCCAACAGGATGGGATTTGATTTTACCACAGGCAGAATTTGCATACAATAATTCTGTCAACAGGAGCACTGGTAAATCACCATTCTAGATTGTATATGGAAGTAGTCCAAGAAATGCATCTGAATTGAGGAAGATAGATAAAAGAGAAATAAGTAGTGCTAAAGCTGAGGATTTTGCAGAACACTTGAAGAACATCCATGGGGAGGTGAGGAAGCATATTACCAAGATGAACACATAGTATAAGACTAAGGCAGATGAGAAAAGGAGGCATAAGGAATTTTAGGTTGGGGATGAAGTCATGGTTCATTTGCGGAAGGAGCAGTTTCCAGTTGGTACATATAACAAGCTGAAAATGAAGAAGTTTGGACCATGTAGGATACTGAAGAAACATGATTCAGGAAATGCATATGAGGTAGAATTGCCTCCTGAGCTAAATATTTCACCAGTGTTTAACATTTAAGATCTAACAGAGTATCATGAATGAGGTGTTGAAGATGCGATCACAATAGCACAGTGGAGTATTCCAGCAACTAGTTCAGACACTAAGGAGATCGAAGACATACTGGACAGTCGTGTTCGTAGAAGCACAAGAAATAGGACATATGAAGAGTATTTGGTCAAATGGAAAGGATGACCTGTTGAAGATTCATCATGGCTAACAAAGGAGGAGGTTAACCATCTTGGTTTTCCTCTGCACACCTGAGTCGTGACAGGGTCGCTTCTCAAATTACCCTGGGTGTCTGATGCAGGAGCATCCTGGGTGTAAGAGCAATCTTGCATCACCCAAAAAAAATATTTCTATTTTTTTATATTCAATAAGGGCTATTTTGTGCAGAGTTGCTATTTATGGAAAGTTACTATTTTTGGTAATTTTTTTGTGTGCTTAGAATGATCTGATTTCTTTCTTGGAGGTTCATTTTGGTCATATAAGTCTACCAATAAAGTTTCATTGCCAGATCAAGTGTATATTGGAAGATATTGAAGATTTTCAGTATTGGCAGTAGGGTACAAAAACTTTGAACTCAGTTTTGAAGGCTTTAGAGGCCCTGGATGAGGTCAAAAATTTGTGTGATAGGCGCTTGCACAAGTCAAGCCTGTAGAGCACTTCGTGGCATTTCTGAAATGGGGTTATAATAGCCGATCGGGTCAACTGGTGATGACTTATGGTCTTCAAAAGTTGGGCCACTTGAAATGGCAGAAAATAATTTTCTTCAAAATTTTTGTTCAGGTTTCAAAGGTTATCTTGAGCTGACTATGATGTAATAAAATGTAAAATAAAATAATTCTAAGTTGGGTCGGCCTTATTGGCTAAAATTCTGGAACCTTCCTAGGCGGTGGAAAATTGCCTATATAAGGAAGGCTGTATTATTGTCTTAGGAGTTCAGAATAGTAGATCTGGGCAATAATTCATGGCTTTGTCCTACAGAGTATTGTAAGGGAATGCCCATGTGGCTTTGCATATTGTAATTCTGAAATTTTGTAATTCCACATTTGTGGAGATAATAAGAAGCCAATTTTCTCTTCTTGCATATTATTGTTGTTGTTTCTCTATTTTTGTTATGTGCTTGTGGTATTAAGGGGAGCACCCTTCATCAATAGGTGGTATGCTTAATTCAAGAATATTATGATGTTTATAAGCTTGATATGAATGAAAAATATTATCAGGTTGAGGAGGACGTGAATTAGGTAATGAAGGCCAAAAGAAATCAAGAGCAGCACAATCTCTAGGCCTAGAAGGTTGATATAAACTATGATTAACTGTCTTCACTTCTTCATCATGAACAAATTTAAGACACTTACCGATAGGTGAAGCAATAGCATGCATGGAATTTAACCATGACAAACCTAGCTTAACTTGAAATTGATCAGAAGTATGAACAATAAAAAAGGTAGTGTTCACAATTTTTCCACAAAGGTCAATTAAAAATTTAATAGAACCAAATGCTAGATAAAGAAAACCATTACAAGATTGAATCCACACATCTGATGTATCATAAGAATCATGTTCCAAGATTTTCATAAAAAGTTTTTCTTCAGTAATAACATTGACTAAGGATGTAAGATAAAAAAGACAACCACAAGTAGGTTTCAAAGAAATCCTAGCATATATATAAAGAGGACCATCAAGAGCTTTAATAGTCTTAGAATCATCAAAGGTAATCAAAAGTTCCCGAGGTCTTTTGTTCTTAGGTTGTTGTCATGGTTTTGGTTGAGTTTTCAATTTAGACTTAGGTTTAGGTTGAGGTTGAGATTGAACTTGAGGTTGAAGCTGAGGTTGAGGTTAAGGTGGAGATACAGGTTGACCAACATGCTCCACTTGATTAAAAATGTAATTGAGATCATCCATCTTTGAATCATACACAATTTCCATAGAAGATGGTTGAGCAATGGTATTAGTATCATGTGCAGGTAAATGATTCATATAGATTTGAAGGTTTTGATTAGGAAGAGAGACAAATTTGTTCCCACTACCATCAAGATTATCAATAGATAAGGGATTAGAATCAATTAAGTCTTGAACCTTATGGTTTAAAGAATAACACTTGTCAGTATCATGACCATTCTGACGATGATATTGAATTAAAGATTTAGGATCAAAAGATTTAGATGCAATTATAGTAGGTAAAAGAGGTCGAATAGGAGCTAAAGTAATCATATTAGCAGTTAACAACCTATTCATAATAGAATGTAAAGATTTAGAAAGAGGAGTAAACACACGATTTAATTGAAAAGTAGTGGATGAAAAATTGACATTGTGAGATGCAACAAAAACTTGATTAGCAACTGCATTCTCTTATTTGTTTATCTTGACATAGTTGAATTTTCAAAATTTGTTTGGATTAGGAGAAGCATCACTCTTATCAACTAGAACAGGAGCCATTGGAGTGTTGCTCTCAAATTGAATCACTTGTAATTGATAATGATGAAGCGCTGCACAAAGTTGTTGAAAAGAGGTAAATTTAGTATGAAGACTCTTATCTCTAATATCCTTTTGCAAATTTGAAATTAACATACGTTGAATATCAATATCAAGAACAAGATAGGAAATCTGAGCATACAAATGCTTAAATCTACCAATAAATTTAGTTAATTTTTCTTTTGTAGTTTGTTTACAATGCATCAAATCACTCAAAGACACTTGCGGGCCAATGTTGTTTTGAAATTGTTGAATAAAAGTATTAGAAAGTTGTGGAAATGAATCAATAGAATAAGGAGGCAAGGAAAAATACCATTGTAAGGCCTTATCACAAAAATTTCTAGCAAAAATTTTGGCTAAAATCCTATGGTCATGAGCATAAGCAAAACAAAGGATTTGAAAAGTTTTAACATGATGAACGAGATCTCCTTTTCTGTTATAATTCTCAAGATGTGGCATATCAACTTGCTGAGGAATAGGAGTATGAATAATGTCTCAGGACAAAGGACTTCCCATGTCACATGTAGGAACACTAAACTTGTTTTGAGTTAAGGAAGTAAGTTGCTGTTGTAGGGATGACACAATTTGAGCCAAACTGATGATTGTTGAATCATTAGATGAAATAGGAGGAATAACAACATTAGAAACACTAGGTAAAGTGTAAGAAGCTACATGAATAGATGATACAATTGGAGGAACACTAGGAACTATAGTTGGAAATAGATTGGAATAAGTAAAAGGGACATTATTATATGAAGGTTGTGATGTAGGAAGGGAAACAAGAGGAACACTCATAGGAACAGAGGGAACCGTGACAGTCACCAAAGAAGGAGTATAGGTAGGAACACTAGGTAAATGATTAGAAGAGGGTTACACACTAGTGATAGGAGGAATGAAGCCTAGGTCTTGAGCTTCTTGAGCTAGAGGTTTAACATTTGAATGCACGAGGTGAGTAATACCATGCAAGAGGTTAACACCTTGATCACTATCACAAAGAACTTTCTTAAGAGCCTCTATAGCTTGAATAGAATCTTGATTATGGTTTTCTTGAATAAGAAAATTACCCATTTTATCAAGTTCAGTTGAAATTTTTTGAACTTGTTCTGGAGGAACTCTTAAAGTGTCATCCTCATCATGAGATGACTGAGAAGAGTTTTGCTCCATAATAGGATTGGAATCATGAAGAATCAAATTATCATCCAGGATCCTAAGGAAAGGAGAAGAAGATTCAGGATCAAAGACACCCATGAGTCTATGAATTCTTCTAACCACAATGTTATAAGTAGGACTAGTAGTAGTAAAGCTCATAAACCAATACAATGCAAATGAACTAAACTAATAACACATAAAGCATGCATATTTTTGTATTTTGAAAGAAATTTTGCAATTTTTTTTGTATTTTTAAAATCCAATTAGCATGCAAGATTTAAAACAAAGGGAAAGTCTAACATCAACAAGATAAAAGGAAATCTAACACCACAAAACACAATAGGGTATCTAATTCCATAAAAGAAAGGAGAGTAAGCTAGTCGGGTTCACCAAAATGAATAGTGAAGGTGAACACACATGATGATACAAAGGGAAATCTAACACCATAAAAGAAAGAGAGTAAGCTCATCAGGTTCACCAAAATGAATAGGATAGAATAGGGAGCATGTCAAAATGAATGGGGGAAATATGAGATTTACTTCTAAATCCAAATTCCCAAAGGAAAGCTCCAAGTTTATCAACCAAAAGGTTAATACACAAAAGAATCGATCTATGGAGAATATGAAGGAGGAAGAAAACCTTATATTTTCCTATAAAAAAAATGTTCTTGAAATCTGAAATAATTGAAAGGAAAATACTAAACTCAAAATAGGGCAGATCTAGAAAATGCTAATTTTTGATGTCTGTGTGTAGTTTTAGGTAATTCTACATCTATTTTGGACTGGAACTGCCGAGACGAAGAAAACCCAAAAATTTTTTATCTTTCTAATAGAAGGTAGTCTTTGACCTTGATAAAAGGTCAAAGAGCACTTTGAGATTTTTAAGGTCATCCTTGATTTTGTTCGCAGATCTCAGAAGTTTGCTGAAAAGGGTATCCAAATCCAAGCTCAGATCCACAGTTCCGCACCTATACATACAAGAAAAAGAGGTTTTTTTGTTGTTTAGATGGGGGGTTTGCATTGGTCAAACCCCAATTTAGGAATTAACATTGAAATTGAATTAAAATTTTAATGTGCATAAACAAAGTAAATGAAACAATTCACCTTGCTTATGTTGAAGTCCTTGTAGTGGATTCAAATCCTCAAATCCACTAGTAGGGATGCTCCAATGGATGTAGAATGAATGTAGGATGTCTCAAATCAATGGAATTTGATTGTCAAAACCAATCTTGAATGGATCTTTGCATATGAGGAGGCTTGGATGAATGTTGATGGAGAAATATTCAAGGGGGCTCCAAAGAGATTGAATTCTTCAATGGCTAATAATGGATCTCCTTGATGAATACTTGAATGCTTGAATGGATGCTTAGGCTTGAGGATGAATTCTTTCTTTCTTTCTTTCCTTCTCCTTCTTGCTTGCACTTGAGATCTTGATCATGAAATTTCTTGGTAGATGTTCTCACAAAACTTGATTGAGAAAATGAGGGAGGAAGGCTTCCTTTTATAGTGATCTAGGGCACAAACCTCTAGAGAAGGCTGAAATTGGAGAATTAAATCCAAATTAACCTTAACCCCTAGAAATGGACCCATATTAAATTCAATTTAAGGATTTACCATTTTGAAACCTGAAATGGTTGACCCAAAAGCGGGAAAACAAATATTTCCAAAACCTAACATCTAGAAATCATGGGAACCTGAAATTTGAAATCTGAGTCAAGGATGAGGTAGACCCTGCCCTAGGTTAGGGTCAAGGTCATCCCTAACCTAGGTCAAGGTTGAGGTCATCATTGACCCTCAAGGTCATCTTTTACCTTGAGGTCAAAAACCTCAGGACCTCAATCTAGAGTGCTAGGAAATGCATAAATAAAGTGAAGAATAGGTGTAGAGAGAAGCAAAATGGGGGGACAAAGCCAGATACATTCAAAGACCTAATCAAGGTGCTTAACATGACCCCAGATGAGTCACTCAGAGGGATAAACTCTCTTATCATGGAACTGCTTCCATTTTAAGATGATACACCATGATTAGGGGATATGCATCCACCAGAGGTGCTTCTGCTAGTTGATCGACAATTACTTGCCCTTTGATTACTTTCCAATCTATATATTGGATGTCATAGTCACTGAGTAGCATGACCCATTTTTCCATATGACTTGTGAGAGTTTTCCTAGAGAGTAGATACTTGAGTGGGTCCACCTTTGAGATAAGCTTGATTGTGAGGCTGAGCATGTAATGTCTAAGCTTTTGAGTGGCAAAGACCACTGCAAGGCATGCTTTCTCCATTGGTGAATGATTGAGCTCATAGTCAAATAGAGTTTGACAAATATAATAAATCTCTCTCTCTTTGTTGTTATCATCATGCTATGCTAAGAGTGCCCCCAGTGCTATAGTGGTCACCGAGATGTAGAGTATGAGAGGGCATCCTGAAACTGGTGGTACAAGGATGGGAGAGTTAGTTAGATATTCCTTTATCTTGTCAAATCTTCTCTTAGAGATGGGATCCTATTTGAATCTTGTGTCCTTGTAGAGAAGATCCATGAAAGGTTGACACTTGTCTACTAGCTGTGAGATAAATTGACGCACTGATTAGAGCTTTCCCTGCAAGCTTTGGAGCTATTTGAGTGTTCTAGGAGGATGCATTTCCATAATGGATTTGACCTTTTTGGGGTCAATCTCTATGCCATGTCATGATACTATAAAGCCTACTAGCTTTCCATATGTTATACCAAAGACACACTTCTTCAGATTCAACTTCAAGCCATAATGATGGAGATGATCGAACATACTCTCAAGAATATTTAGGTGTTCACCTCGTGTCTGAGTTTTTGCAATAATATCATCCACATAGTCCTCTAGGATCTTATGTATTATATCATGGAATATGGCTATCATTGCTCTTTGATATGTAACTCTAGCATTCTTGAGCCCAAATGACATCATGTTGTAGCAGAAGGTACCCCATGGTGTGGTGAATGTTTTTTTGTGTTGATCTTCTTCTGATATTCAGATTTGATTGTATCTTGAGAAGCTATCGATGACTGACAATATCTCATGGCCCGCTGTAAGATCTACTATCATGTCTTTGTTGGGTAGTTGGAAATCATCTTTGGGACATGCTTTATTGAGATCTCTAAAGTCAGTACATATTCTAATTTCTCCTAAAGGTTTAGTAATAGGTACCATGTTGGAAATCCACTCAGAGAAGTCAATGGCTCTAATGAGCTTGGCTTGGAGAAGTTTCTTGAGCTCTACTTTTACTAACAAGGCCACTTTTGGATGCATCTTACATAGCTTCTACTTTACTAGTTTGACATTGGGATCCACTTCAAGATTGTGCACAACGAAATTGGGATCAAGCTCAGGCATGTGTGCATATGACCATGCAAAATTTATAACTGATTCTTTGAGAAGTGTAGTGAAGCCCATTTCTTCACCTTCTATTAAAGATGCTGCAATGTAGGTGATTCTCAGACATTCTTGTATGCCCAAGTTGACTAGTTTGGTTTCCTCTATGATAATAGGTGACTGCTCTGGTCTGTAATCTTAGATGGGAGGAAGAGGCAAGTCTCCATCTTCTAGTGCCTCATCGAGGATTTTTCCAGAAGATAGGCCCTTTATTTTCTCTATTTTGGAATCAGAATGTGCCCCAAAGGATTTTTCACATAAGGAATCATTCTTTTCTTTTTCTATTTCAATTTTGTGGCGAGATCTTGCCTCCTCCCTGAAATATCATTTGGGGTCGATCTTGCAAACATGAGTGGCTTTTGGATCTTGATCTTCTTGTTGGCATGATGCTCCCATGAGCCTTAAGAGTGCTTGTGGGCTTTGGAACTCATTGATGTGTGTGATGCTTAGTTGATCCCAATCTATGAGATTAGGATGGGTGAGGGGAAGTTCTATGATGTTGATGACAAGTTGGTGGAGGATAGAAGTGCCTAGGAGGGTATCATCATCGAAGATATCATCATAGGATTTTTTTACTTCCTCTTTAGGGATGTCTTTGATCTCTATGAGGTCATCCTGACTATTGAAGAAGGGAACATTGGCCATGTTGGTGCCCCTAGTTGTGGTATTTGGATGTTGTATATGCAGGTGAGGGGTATTAAAGCCAATACCTTGATGTTGTGGATTCTTTGATGCTTTGATGGGATCTTTTCTTCCACCTTCTACGGTCCTAGACCATAGCCTTGATATTTCCATTATTCAGTGGCATACTTGTGTGATTATGGATATTTGTCTTTGAAGTAGCCAAGAAGTTGAGTGTCAAGTGGTGGGGTATCTCTGTACAACCAAATATTGATGTCAAGGTCCATCTCTTGACTACCTATGTTACAATGGGAAATAAAAGTCATATGTCCCATTTGCTTGAATTCATGATTTTCTTTAGTGGGCTTGCTTTGTTGACTTGGGTACCCTTGTGTGTGTGGATCTAGAGGGAGGGCCCCAACTAAAAATGCATCATATAAGCTATATTCACCACAGACCTAATTGTTGATCTTGATGGAAGAGAGATTGGAGGTGAGGATGGTCTCTGGATTGCTATGGAATCTAGATGAGGTGGCAATGGAAGTGCCAATGTCGGTTCCAAGACAATGAGTGGAATGAGGGAATGATGCTTCCATCACACAACAATATGTGAATATTTGGGGGTCTACATGGATGGTAGCCTTAGTGCCTTGATGTGGGAATTTGACACACTAATGGTAAGTAGATGGTATTGCCTTGATGGAATGGATCCATGGTCAGTTGAGGAGGATGTTAAATAGTAGGTCAAGATCAACAATATGGAAAATGGTGTCTTGAGTTGTAGGGCCTAGCTTGATAGGAAAAATAATGGTACCTTTAGAGGTATGCTCCAAGTTATCATATTCCTTGATGGTGATGACTTCATGTGATATGTCAACCTCTGTGAATCCTATTTGCTGAATGAATTTTAAAGTACATAAGTTTAGGGCTGTGCCATTATCTATCATGATCCTTTTGATGGAAAAAGCTATGACCATGATGGTGATGTAGAGAGGGAGATTTTGGTTAGGTGTAATGACTGGTATGTTAGATGGCTTGAAGGATAGAGCATAGGATGTACATATATGTCCCACAAGGTTCTCAAATTGGATGGTGTTAATGTTTGTGGGGACATGTCCTTCTTGGAGGGCTCGATTGAGGATTTCTTGATGGAGGGGTGAGGTGTAGACAAGGTTGAGGGTGAAGATTTGGGCCGGTGTATTCCCAAGATGTACTAGGAGGTTATATTGTGCATTGTGTGTTGGTATTGGAGTGGCACCAATGATAGTTATCCAACCTCTTCATGCGGTGACAACACATTGACTATTGAATCCTCTGACATGGATAACATTGACTACAGGTTCAACTTGGGTTATGCATCTAACAAAATTGTCATACTTGATATGGAAAGCATTATAGTCTTTGTGATCAACATGATCTTCTTTCTTTCCTTTTCCTTGGTTTTGGGGTGGAGTATTGGGATTGATTTGGTTCTTTCTAGCATTGTGTTGTGGGAACACATTATGATATATCTAAAAATTGGCATTAGGTGAAGCTTGGGATGGTGTGTCCACTTGGATAGCCTTTCTATCTATGAGATCTTGGATGTAATTCTTGAGTTTCATACAACTTAGGCTAGTGTGTCCTTTGATGCGGTGATAATTACAATACTTGTGATTGTTGTACTAGGTAGGCTTGGTAGTTACATCATCAAACTATTAGATTGGTGGGTACATGATTAGATTGGCCTTGGCCATTTGGTGAAAGATAAAATCCATGGTTCACCAAGTTGTGTGAATGTTCTCTTCTAGTAAGTCTAGGCTCTAGGTCTATTTTGATTGGGAGTAGTGGAGATGGCATTAGCCTGATTGGTTAGATTGCCTTGATGGGCTTGACGCACTTGCTGCTGATAGTTCTGCATGGGTTGCTAAGGTATCTAAGGTTGTTGCTATTAATATTGTTGTAGACATTGCTGATAGATGGGTGCTTTTTGATGTTGGTATATAGGAGTTGGTGTAGGATGAGCCACAACAATTTGGAAATTCTTGGTGTTAGTGGCTCCATCGGTAAAAGCTTTTTGTTATGATTCTAGTAACAAGGTTTTTCATTGCTAGGTTTACTATGGGAATAATCTTTGTAATGCTAGATTGTGCCTTCGTCTAGGAGGCCTCTTTCAATATCTATCTCCTTGCTTTTGATATCTTGATAAGTTTGTATGTAATTAATCCTCATGAAGTGGGATAGTTTGGGATGCAAGTTATCAATGAAGATCTTGGTTAGATTCTTTTCAGGTGGTTGGTATGATAAACTGGCTGTGAGGTTTTTCCATCATTGCAAATATTTAGCTAGGCTTTCTCCTTCTTTCTATTTTGAGTTACATAGGTATAGTAAAGATAAATCATTCTCAACATTATGGGTATATTGGGAAACAAACTTCTCAGAGAGCTCGGTAAAAGTTGTGATGGTCCCACATGGTATCTGGTAAAACCACTCAATAGGAGTTCCTCCCAAGCTTTTAGGGAATAAGCACAAAAGGAAATTATCATTGTAAGCCACTTCTTGGCATGCCATATAGAACTATTTGATGTGGTTTACTGGGTCTCCTTTTCCTTGATATTTATCAAATTTGGGTGTCTCAAAGTGCTTAGGGAAAGGAACAACTATGATTTATTGATCAAATAGATAGGGAAACACCTCTTCAAACTTGAAGGTTTTATTTTATGTGCTAGATTTGAGATCCTTAAGAGCATTCTTCATTTCTTCCCACTCAACATTGATTGGTGTTGGAGCGGGTACTCCCATTTGGAAAGGATCTAATGGTGCTAGTGAATAGGGGTGATTTTGAGGTGGATATTCTGGAGTGGGATAGGGAGATTACCTAACAAGATAAGTGAAATGGAATCAATGTTGGGGTGAGGATTTCTGGGGAGGATATTGTTGTTGAGGTGCGGGGGCATATTGGTGTACGGGATATGAAATGGCTTGTTGCTAGGGTACAATAGGAGTTTGTTGGTTTTGTGTGGGATATGAGGAGGCTTGTTACTTCTGGTGTGGTGGGAAGTATTGTTGTTATGAAGGAGACTAGTGGAATGGTGTAGTTTATTGGTATGCTTGGCCTTGATGCACTTGGCTTTGCACTTGGTTGATGTAGGATGGATGCATTCCCACATTACTTAAAGGTGGAATGAATATAGGGAAGCTAAAAGAAGAAGGTGGTTGGGAAAGGTAGCTTACGAGATGAGATGAAATCTATTGCTGAGGTGGTGGAACTATTTGAGATGCAGTGGATGGTGTGGATAGGTAGTTAGTGTATGAAGGAAAAGATGAAGCTAGCATAGGTTGTGTTTGTTGCTGTTACACTGCTTGGGGAAATGTGGCTTGCTGGGTCATATGCATGGATGTGGGAGAGTGGGTTGGTATTCCCGAATCTTGCATTTCTTCATGAGTAAGGCCCCAACAAGAACCAGTGCATGGTGGGAATTCTGATGTGGAGGATGCTAGAAATGTAGATGTGATGGGAGTTTGGGATGTGAAGGGTGGATTTTGAAATCCCATGGAAGGCATACCTATTGTGAATGCAGTTTGTTGGCTTTGTGCTTGGGTAAATATTTGTTGGGATGTGGATGAAGATGCTTGTGTTCCCCACAAGAAGGGTGGTGTTGATGTGGAAGCTTTTTGGGAGAAGGAGGAACATGATTGTGTTGCCCCCAGAAATGATGGCATGGGTGTATAAGCTTGTGGAGTGAATGGGAAGGATGATTGTGTTTCCTCGAGGAACAATGGTATTGAGGTAGAGGCTTACTGGGAAAATGAGGGAAATGATTGTGCTGCCCCTGGAAACAAAGATGTTTCTTGGCCCATGGAAGGTGGAGGAATTTATTGTGTAAAGGTTTGTGTGGGAGGTGGCGGTTGGTTTTGTGAAAAGCTTTGGGTATGAATGATGGCTTGAGATGCTATGGAGGATGATGGTGTGCTCGTGACAAGAAATGGAGTAGATTGTGTCACTTATGTTGTAGGGCTCATGAGACTACTTTGCAAAAGAGGACGGATGGGTGAAGCTACTTGTGATATGTGAAAAATTGGATCAAGGATTTTTTTGATGATGCGAGTGTATGGTTTGCTGGGATTTAGATGGTGTTGATGGGAATACAAGGTTGGAGATATGGCAGAATGGGAGTACCCTCTTGTGCTAAGTTAGCCAACATGTTTTTTTGATTCTGAGAAATGAGTGCACTGACTATTTGTGTATCCCCCAGATGATTCATGAATATTTCCATTACAAAAGAAGTGCGGGGGGGGGGGGGGGGGGGGGGGGGATATTGGGATCATCCCATATATTACCAATTTGTTGGATCTAGGGATTGTAAGCTACCATCGCACTGGTAGAAATGTTGGGATTGGATGAGCTGGTGGTCTGATAAGTATCCATGTTCCTTAGTTTTTTGGATCTTGTCTCGATAGGCATGAAGTGGAGATTTAGAAGATAAAGATGCAAAGGACAGATGAATGCAAGATTTTCCTAAAAGACTCTATAGAATGATGGATGCAAGTCTAAGAAACTTCTAAGGATGGTGGACTTCTAGAATGAAATGCAAGGATTTGGATCAACTCTAATGATGGTGGAATGTTTAGTGGATTGGTGAGATGCTCTGATTTGGATCAAGGATGGTAGAAGATTGGTGGGAGATGGTACTGAAAGATTGGTGGAATTCTTGGCGATGAAAGAGGACTGGTGGTATGCTCTGATTTGGATCAAGATTAGTGGAGGATTGGTGGGCTAATGGTGAATATTACTAAGTGTAAAGAAATGAGCTACTACTTCCTGATGTAGGATCAATGGTAGGATTGTCAACCTAGGACAAACTAATGATCTTCGGTGAGTTGGATTTTTATCAATGCATGCCAATCTCTTGCTCAAGATGATGAGGCTTCCAAGGACAAGTTGGATTTCCTTAGATAATTCTCTATCAAAGGGGGAGATTTCTGATTTAGGATAAGGTTTTGAAGAAACTCAAAGGGTTAAACACTAAGTGTTTTTGGATTTGGATTTTGGATGATAGGTTCTAACTGGGATAGATGGACATTGATTGTAGGATCAAAGATGATGAAATGAAACAAAGATTCTGATTTGGGATTTGCTGATGGAAGGGTTGATGAATGATGATGGAATGATTCTATTCCTATGGAGATGTCCTAGATACAACTGAAATGGATGACCTGTGATGTAACTAGGAAGATAAAAAAGAGTGCAATGAATGCAACTAAGGAAGATGACAAAGAGTGCAATGGATGCAACTAGGGATTGGTGGTGAGGCAAGGATGAAACTAGGATGAGCTAGGATGAAGGACTTGTCGAGATAGGATTTGGGATTCTGAAGGAAGAATAGATATGCAATGGACCCAACTAGTCTTCTCTCTCTAGATTGACATAGTGATGGTTAGCTTTGAACCAGAATGCAAACTGCTTGACTCTTATGTTATATTGAATTTTTTCCAGTCTCTTTTGATTTTTGTCTTTTTCTTGGATCACTTTAAGGGAATGTTGGTGATCTTTTAGATTTGTTTCTACAAGTTTCTTCTCTTGATAGACTGGGGATCTGGAAAGCCTAGCTTTCTTATTTTGGGTCAAATCAGACATATCTTGAAAATGATTTTTGGCAATCATTTTAAAACAAGGCTTTGGCTGTTTGATTTTTTGAAAGGGTCCTTTCTACAAGGCTTTTTTTAAAAAATATTTTGGCCCAATTTTTTGATGTCTCAATGGAAAAGGACTAACTGGATAACAGTAACTTTGAAAAAAATCCTAACAAGAGACAAGGAAACATTGTGGGATACAAGAAAGGATTCTAGCCACCAAATCGAAAAGAAATCTTTGAAAGGTGTATATTCTAACAAGTGTTTTCATTGAGCTTTTGACTATGCAAATCACTTTAAGCAGATCTACCTAAGGGGAGGTGAGTATCAAAATCCTTGCCCATAGCTTGATACCCCCTAAAAGGGGATACATATGGTGAGTGTCTTAAGGCGATCTGATAAACCACAGGGATCAATCCTTGCAAAAGGATTGTGATACTTTCAGGATAGATTGGGTAGCTTCTATTTAACAAGTTTGTAGTTGTTTTGTGGAGTCCACCCAATCAGTTTGTATGTGCATGACTCACTTAAGAGCCTAGTTGACCATGTTGAAATAGTAGGCATATTCACCTACCTCGGGCTACCATCAACATGCATCGCCTAAACTTGAGGTGATGAAGTGAGAGTTTTCTCAATGCTTTATTTCTATACCATCTGGGGAAGGTACCAATTTGAGGTCATTCTCCAAAGAGGAAGCACTTTTCTCTTTGGACATGCCTCTCTAGAAGTAAAAATGAAAGAACTAGTCCAAGTTTAATTTCACTTTTACGTCACTTAATTTAAGAGGATTTTGCAGAAATGGGAAACTTTGAAAGACACATCAAGAATTTTATTCTTTCCCAAATTGATTTATGTGGTTTTGAAATGAATGCTTGAAAACACATGTTTAAATTTTGATTTGTTATTTTTGAAGACAAGAAATTTTTTTGAAAAGTAATTTTGTGCAAATATTTTAGCCTTTGCATTCAATATTTGGTGTTTGCTTCACTTTAGGAACTTTGAAATGAGATTTTTTTTGACCTTAAGTCACTCAATATTAAGTTTTGGTTTCTTTTGAGACTGAAAGTAAATGACTTGTGATATTTTGATTCATTTCTTTAGGTTCACTCAAGATTTGATGTTCTAGATTGCATTTTTAAAGCCCAAAATGAGATTCCTAGATTGATTTTATGAATGAAATTTTTTAGAAAATTCTCAATTTTTGTAATGAGACAATTTTTTTTACATATATCAATGCTTTAGGAATGATTTAGGAAAATTTAGGAAACTTTGGGACTGTTTAGGAAACCATTCAAATTGAAATGCAAATTAGCTCCTAGATTGCATGAAATATCACAAAACTTTGAGATTTTGAAAATGAAGTTCATTTTAACTTTGATTGATGTATTGATTTTGAAATATGACCATTTTCATGCACTTTGGATTGATTTGGAACCATTTAGAAATGATATGCTGGTTTGAGATTCTTTTTATGCACCAAAAAGACAAGGTGTTTCTATTTTGCATGAATGCATTCTAAAGCCCTAGATTTGCATGATTGAGGTTCTTTTTAGCCAAATGGAAGTCATTAGAGATGAGTTAGATTTATTTAGGGACAAATAGGAACAATTTGAGTTGGTTATGACTATTTAGTAAATGATTAGGAACAACTTGTAAGTTTGTTAGTATTTTAGGCATGCAAGAGTGATTTAGAGTTCATTTTAAGCCCAAAAACAAGTTTGTTTGATTCCTAAAAACACAAAATGATTGATTAGACTTAAAGCCTTGAGTTTTGAGTGATTTTTATTCCTTTAAAATTTACCTATAGCAAAAGGTGTTAAAAACTTGAAAAAAGCAGTCAAGAGGGCCTAAAAAACCCCTAGAAACCAAAAAAGCCAACTTTTCCTTGGCCCAAGGCCTTACGAAACCCCTTTTTTCCAATACAAGTAAATAGGGTAGGGTATTATAATTAATTTACTCATATGAGTGATGGGTAGGGCCAATAAGAGTGGGGATGGTCTCTCGCACGAGAAAATAGGGCCACTGGGCAAAAAATAAGCCAAAATTGCCTAGAAAGAGGCCATATGAGTACTTGGTGATCCCAATATGAGTTTGTGTTCCTTTCTCCTATGAGAGAGTACCTCAGGGAGTTCACTTGTATGAGTATTCACATATAATAGGATTATTTTTTTGAAAAAGTGATTTTTTGCTTGGAAAACCCAAAAAAATATAGTTTATGAGGTGTGTAGGGTCCCATCGGGCGTGCCAAAATGTGATTAGTGCAAATTTAACCTATTAAAAATAGGTTTAGACATTCAAAAATTAGTTAAAATGAATATAACAACATATTCCTAAGCATTAAAAATAAAACATTCACAAAGACCCTCAGATAGAACTGAAATAGGAGCTCCTTGTCACCGTTTGATTTGTTCTAGACTTAGGTATGTGGGTGTGCTCTCGAATCAGTTGGTGAAATTCCCTAGTTATGATTAGGAGATATTAGGATTGTTTAGTGACCATAAGGACCCCATAGTGGCAAAAAATTGGGTATAGAACACCCATTTTTCCCCTAAGGCCTTAAGGATCTTAGAGGCTCAAGAATGCAAGTTAAGCTACTTATGAGTAATCTATGATTAATTTTAGACCAAATGAGATGTAGTATGATGAAAAAATGATTAATAAAATCTTGAATAACTAGGTTCAATCCATTAAAATTAATCTAAGATGTGTTAGAAAACATGGAAAATGAGTTAATCTAGCATATAATGAAGAAAACTTAGAATCTAGGATTAATCTAGCATTATAACACTACTCAATGTAAAATATGTGAATTGGTGCTTTTCTCTTAGGAAGTGAGGGTATTTATAGGATTTTGGGAAGGGCTTGGGTTGGGAGGATGAGTTAGAGTCAGAGGTAGAGTTAGGGGTAGATTTTGAGGTAAGGTTAGGGTATGGTAAGGTTTACCTTGGATTAGGGTTGCTCACACATGTGTGAGAAACACTAACGAAGTGTGGAAGGGGAACAAGTGTGGAAGAAGAGACATGGATCTATTTATGAGGTTGTAAGAAGCCTTAAAGGTGTGTAAGAGGCTTTAATGAGTGTGTAAGGGTCATTAAGGGAAGGGTTTGACCAAAATTCAATGAGACTTGGATTAGATTAAGAAATGTAGGAAACATCTCCTAAATTGGTTTAGGGAAGTTTAAGAAAGATTGGAAGGGTTTAGGAAAGGCTAGAAGATTCTAGGGTTTTGATAAAATTTATTTATTTAGGTAAAGTGACATCATTTATTAAATATTGATTTAATGAAGAGAGGACAATCACTTAAAATTTATTTAAGTGGTTTGGGGAGGAATTATTTAATTAAATGTGTTTAATTAAAATAGGAGAAAGGATTAATGACATAAAAACCAATTAATTAATTAAATAAATAAATAATTAATAAATGATGATGTCATCAGGAGTTTTTAGAAAATAAAAATACTTTTATTTTCTAATTGATTTTTAGGTGTCTACAGGGTGATATCAATCTTCAATCAAAAGAGCATAAATCCTCTAACAACGAGCATAACAAAGATAAGAATAATTCTAGAACAAAACTAAGGATGTTGTCAATGACATAATCATGGTTACAACTTTGGTGTCTACCATTGCTAAAACTAAAGAGCCAACTTTCAATCTATCTACTATTGTGAAAGCTAAAACTGATAAGCCTTGGGCCCCTAAGCCTAAGAGAAACTTCACTCCTCTCAATGAATCACTTCAAAATTCTTTAAACACACTTTTTACTAATTAGATTATTACTTTTCCTGATAATTCAAGACCCTATGATCATGAGGTAAAGCCTAAAGGGTGGAATGACAACCACTATTGTGATTATCATCGCAACAAAGGCCATAAGACTAACAAATGTATGAAGCTTAATAATATCATCCAAGATATAATCGATAATGATACTATTGTGGTTGACCCCCCATAAGAGAATAATGATCATAAGGCTTTCAGGGAGCCTTTTCCTAAATTTGAAAATGAGAGTTTTCTAAGGAAAAGGATAATAAGGTTGCCTAAACCTACTCTAATAGTGATAATGTGATCAACATGCCTGAATCCTCTGATCATACTAAGGGGAAAGTTAAGCTGAATCATTTGATGTGGTAACCAGTTGTCAAACAAAAATCACTCCTCTAGGAGAAGCCTCATCCTCCTCCTCTACTCCTAAGAAAGCTACAAACTCAACATCGAATATAGATACCTTGTCAGCTTCATAAAAATACAACCTGGTTGACCAGCTACAACATACCTTAGCTCAAATCTCTATACTTGAGTTGCTGCAAATCTCTCCTACTCATAGGGAGATCATTGATCAAGCCCTTCTTGTGGCTAACGTACCTAAGAACCTAGATGTTGATAAGTTCTAGTCCATGGTTTCTCACCTCACTTCACCTCCTTATCTAACTTTCTCTGAGACAAATGACAAATCTATCATCCATCCTCACAATCAGCCCCTTGATATTGAAGTCATCATTCATCAATATCAAGTTCAACACATTTTGATAGATGAAGGCATGAGTTTGAACATATGCACTTTTAGTTTGGTTAAAGCTCCTAGTTTCTTAGATCAAGATGTTGATCGTTGATGGAAAATAATGATCAAAGCATAAAATGAAGAGGAACATTCTTTAAAAGGATTGGCAGTCTTACCTATTCGGGTAGGTCCTATTCAGCGGGATGTTATCTGTCAAGTCCTAGATATTCCTTTGGCATAAAACATACTCCCGGGTCATCCTTGGATTAATGCAATGTAAGAAGTTCCTTCTACATACCATTATTGTATTAAATTTCCTCATGATGGAATTGAGGTTACTATTCTTGTAGACTCAACATACATATGGAGAAATCATAAACAAGTAGACTAAATGGCTCCTCATAACAAAGAAGGATCAAATCCTAAAGAAATAGAAACACCTCTATTGGACTATGGAAAAAGGATACTTGTTAGACCTATTGGTATGGGAAACTATCAAGTGGACACTTTTCCCATCTCTTCAAAATATTTTCAAAAATCATCTCTCATCCATTCCTACAACTAAAACAACACATGTTATTTAAGAAGGTACTAGAATGGTTAAAGCTAAAATTGTTAGAAAGTAAAGTCCACCAATATAACTAAGAGGGGGGGGGGGGTGAATTAGTTATTAGATAATTATAACCTTTATCAACTTCAATAGATTTTAACCATGTAAGCAATGTAACTGACAACCATAGAAAGATATTCATACACAATAACACAATGACACAATATATGTTGACTAGGGAACCTCTTAATCAAAGTGTAAACCCCGGTGGGAATGATGCCCACAAAAGATGCACTAATATGAATATTACTTGTGAAAGGATGGACTCTGTTAGGAGTCTTATGAAATACATTTAGTACATATGAATCCCTGTTAGGAGATTTTGAATCCCTGCTAAAAGATTCTAACTCTGTTAGGAGTTATGGAAGATAGAAGGACCCACTGCCCAAACAACTTCAATGGCAAGATCACTAAACACACTATCCAACTGATCTCAATAGAATAATATCAAAATATTAATGATCTCAACAATATGTTACCTCTTCTCTGACTATGCCAAACCACACTCACTGCTACACCATATCTCAATTTCAGATCTTTGTACCTCGCTTATCCTCTTTCCACAAATTTGCTTTCACAATTTCATTCACTCTTACATTACTTCATTACAACAAGGAATGTTCACTCTTACATTAATTCATTAAAACAAGGAAAACATTCCTTCTTTTATACCACACTCAAGTAATTAAAAATGAGTTGACATACAAATTACAAAATAAAAGTTTCCACACGTTACATCAAAATTACACAAAACTGTCAGCTTCCAATTAGAATATCTCTTCACTCGTGCAACCTCAAAGTTTGCACTATCATCCACATCACTATCAATATGTCTTCAACTAATCTCTAACTACACATAATCAGATTCCATCCTGATTAGGAGACATCATTTGATTTCCACAAACCACTACTCAGGAAAAGTGCCTGAATACTGCTTCCACTGAAATGCTCGTAACTTCCATGAATAAATGAATTGCTATTTGTGCTCTTAACCATGAACATATAACACATCATAGAGTAATTCCAAAACATCTCATAGCTTGATCTCTAATATCCCATGTGCGCTAATCCAAACATTGTCTGCTCCTCTGCTAATCTTCAACAGATCACTGTGTTGACATCAATGACAATCACAATCATGAATGCAACAACAACTGCTATAGGATGGCTACTAATATTCCCATAGGATATATTCAAAATTCATTTCTAATAATTTTATCTTTTGGTGAAATGGAAACCACTACTTGTAACAAGTGGTATTAGAGCAGACACAGACAAGACACCCTATGAACTATGGTTTGGACATGCACCCTTAGTTAAGTATTTTAGAATTTTTGGAAGCAAATGTTATATAAAGAGAGATGATGACATTGGAAAGTTTGATCCTAGAAGTGATGAAGGTATATTTCTTAGATATTCTTTGAAAAGAAAAGCATATAGAGATAAAGTATCATGTAGTAAGAGAGAAAGTTATCATCAATGCATTCAATATTAATTGAGTATGGATGAAAACATTAAATGCTAAGAACAATCGACTAAAATTGATGAGCTGGAAATGATTATGATTTTGAGGTTACAGATGAAGTTTGTTATAAGATTCATAGTTGACATAGTTTAGAGATGATCTAAAGGTTGAGATTGAAATGTGTTATTGACACATTTGCCGAGGAAGGTTTAAGTGGAAAAATGGATGAAGGAGATTAAGAGTAAAAATTTGATGGCTGATATGAAAATGGTTTACTTGTCTATTTAAGAGACATGAGTTTCATTGTTGAAACATGCTAGATGAATAGAGACTAAAAAATATTTTATGTGAAGACATTATTCATGCATTCCTAATCAAACTGGTTACAGACAAAACTGAGCTGCAGACATTACCGAGCATCAAAGAACTATACATCGAGTAAAGTAAGTTGGGGAAATTTGAGGAAGTGAATTGATTAATGATCAGATGAGTTTTATGAGCTTAGCATAGATCTAAATATTTTTAATTGAGTTGTATTTGAATCAGATCGTAACTGTATCAGTTTATCCATTGATTCAATAACATCTCTTAACCGACTGGACTTAACAATCTTTTTGTATTACCATATGACATTCCTTGAATGTTAATTATTATCTTGCTGACCCCATAGTTAATGCTGGTCAAAATTTAATTGTTAGTGATAAATCCTATAACCAAGTCACACCTAACAGTGTGCATTATAACATTTAACAAGGTTGGCTCTAATTGAGCTCACTTCAGAAGAGTGAAATATTTTGGGCTACAGGTCCCAGGTGGTTTCTCCCTTAGTAGGATTTCCATGTTAAATCATTGTGTGATGTGTTATTTTATATGTTTGTTTTGCTATCATACTTTACATACTGTATAGTTGATTTAATTGGTAATCATAGTTTGGATAATTACTAGTATTTAGTACATGAATAGATAGATTGATATTTTATCTTACCGAGTAGTTTATATTGTTGAAAAAGTTTTGAAAACTACATCTGAGAGTTTGCGACTATAGGATAACTAATTTAACTAATTCACCCCCCTCCCAGTTGTTCTAACAGATAGTGCAGATAGTACTTTGATATTATCAACAAGTGAAACTGTGTCAACTTCATAGTTTTTGGATTTCGGTGCATCATTTCATGCCTCCTCGTGCACAAATTTCTTCACAAATTACCAAGAAGGTAACTTTGGAAAATTTTATTTAGGTGATAATAAATCTTGTGAGATTATTGACAAAGGGGATATTTTGTTGTGTTTAGAAGGAGGTTTTAAATGGATCCTTAAAGATGTTCGTCATGTTCCTCAATTGAAAAGAAATTTAATTTTAGTGAGTCAGATCTACTCTCAAGGGTTTCTTACCTTTCTAACGAATGCATGGAAAGTCCAAAAAGGTTCCATAGTTATTGCAAAAGGGAATAAAATTGGTAGTCTCTACATAGTAGAAACTATTGATGAAGTGGGAGCTGCCATGATAGTTAAGGACAAAAATTTAAAGCTTTGGCATCAATGGCTCAGTCACATGAGCAAGTAGAGTCTAAACATTATGTACAAGTGGGAATAACTACCGGGTCTCAAATCCCTTAATTTACGTTTCTGTAGCCATTGTCTTTATGGAAAATAAAAGCAAGTGAGTTTTATGAAAATGGGACATGAGAAGAAGGATACACCATTAGCTCTTGTATCGTCTGATGTTTTTGGTTGGACTGAGGTATGCTCTATTACTGGAGCTAATTATTTTATTACTTTTCTTGATGATTGTACAAGAAAAGTATGGATTTATATGCTATCTAAGAAATCAGAAGTATTCTCTAAATTAAAACTTTTCAAAGGTCTTGTTGAAAATAAGATTGGACACAAGATTAAGTGTCTAAAAATAGATAATGGAGGAGAATTGTGCTCTTAAAAATTTGAAATTTTTTGTACGGATAATGGTATCCGTAGGATTAAGGTTTTTCCTTTTACTCCTGAAGAGAATGGAGTAGAGCTGAGAGGTTAAATAGAAAAATATTGGAGATGTTGGCAAGTGATGTTGTGGAGCACTAGGGATCACTTAAAGGATTTTCATTTATGGAAACACTTATGCTAGAGTGATTGCATGATGAGAAGTTTAGTACTGGAGTCCCAGTCATGAAAATGACTAAGTCCATAATTAGGGTAATAGGGTATAGTGTTATAGTTTTGGTTAGCGATGGAAATGTATGCGGTATTATGGCTTGTGAAGTTAGTAGATGGTATTTTGAGATATGTATATGCTTCAGCTAAGAGAACATGAGCTTTGGTGATCATATCAGTTAGATTCAGTGATATGAAGGTGTGCAAAGATAAAGATTCAATATAACAGGGTATATGAGCAGTTGTGAAGATTAAGGCAAGGTTAGCAGATATGGTAATTTGCTAAGTTAGGTGAATGGAGTATATTGCCAAAACTTGGGGTAATATATCATCGCCAAATTCATACTTACCCATTACATAATTAATTATTATGTTTTGTATGATATCTGTGAAGCCGACTAGATGGAAGTTTTTGTATAAGTATAGAATGCTTTTATGAAAGGGATGTGTGTTGTGATTATGATGATGAAGCAAGGTTGTGAATCTAAGAGAAAAGATCAGATCCAAGATCAGTAAGAGAAAGAGCTATAACTGGAACTATCTAAGCAAGATAAGTGTGTGTATTGTTCACATTTTGGAGAACTCCTTGTAATAGTTTTTTGATTGTAAGAGTTATTTTCTCACCACCTTTAACCATATGTTTTGCATACCCCTAATAGGGTTTTGTAATCCTTTAACAAGGAAATGTACTATGTAATCATCAGCTCCTAACAGGGCAAGACCTCCTAATAGGGATACAATATTTTAATGCATAGTTGTGGGTACCATCCCCACTGGGGTTTTCCCTTGGCCAGGGTTTCCTTGAGAACAAATCATGATGTCATGAGTTATGTGTTATGTTTTATTGTTCTTTTAATTTCAGTAGTATTATGGTTTATTTATAATTGGTTAAAGTTTAAATCAAAGTTCAGTAATATTGATTCACCCCCCCTCTCAATATTACCTAATCCTAACAATTGGTATCAGAGCTATTGGCCCTTGGAGAGAAATCCTAACAGCTTAAGGGAGATCATAATGGATTCAAAAAGTTTGCAAGACAACTTTGAAGCAATACTTGAAGATCTAGACAAAGAGAAGGCTGATAATGGTATACTTAAATTCAAATTGAGAAGAGCATAAGGTTTCATTAGGAAAATAAAAGAACAAATGGAAGCTTCAAGAAATTAGAAACAAGATCTTATGGAAAAGATCCAAGAAGATTCAGACAATGATATATCTGATCAAGTGAAGAGGCTTGAGAAAGAAAAAGAGGAGATCAATCTTTTGATGATAAAAGAGATTCAACATGAAAATGATGCTAGGAACAAAGTTGAAGAATCACTAAAAGTGGAAAATTGGAAGATAGGACTAATGAAGACTGAACTTGACCACTACAAAGATAAATATTAGGAATTGGAGAAGTACAATCAGATCATTAAAGGTGAACTCACTCAAGCCAAATTACACATTGAGAAATTGGACATGAGTAGTGAAAAAATTTATGAGCAAAGAGAAAGACAACAACCTAAAGGAGACATCATTGGAGTTGGATTCAATGAAGCAGAGAGTGTTAGGAATAGTCCCAAGAGATAACTGAGAGGGGGGGGGGGAGTGAATCAATTATCTACAAGATTCAATTCTTTATCCAATTAAGTACAGATTAACATTAAGCATAAACACAATATGAGAATACTTAACACAACACCACAATTTTGGTTACGGGGAAACCCAAATAGGTAAAAACCTCAGTGGGAATTAGCACCCTCTATAAACTGCACTAGAGTATAATGATCCCTATTAGAAGATCTTACAACCCTGTTAGGAGTTGATCTTTACAATGCATTAAGTACAGTGACCTGGTCAAAGGTTAGACCTTGTTAGGAGTCTTTTATAATTAACCCTATTAGGGGTGAGGACACAGTGTCTGGGAGCGCACTACTCAAATGGTGAAGGCTACAACCTTTTGCATAACAGATATACACTATATCTAGATCTTGGTGGACTGTGAGTTAGACCTACTTTCTTGATCAATTTCAATGAATAGAATACACTCTCTTCTTTGTCACATAGACCTTCTACTGATGGCTCAATACTTTGCACCTTCTGCTCTGCTCTTCTCTTTCAACTATCTTCCATACTTAGTGATCACAACTGACCGACTATAAGTATCTTTCTCCAAATGATATAATAAAGTCACCCTAATATAAATTCCTTGAAATCATAATAGAGAAACAATACAACTCTCCAACAACATCTCGAATGGCTATACTAAGAATGCAACACAAATTAGGACCTCTCAACCTAATATGAGTAGACACATCACTTCACACAGTCGGCTCCACCAAATTAACTAAAAAATTATTGTCATGTTGAAATAAATTATGCTCTCTTAACCAACCATTCTTAATTCATCACTAAACATGAAACCAAACATGCATATCAAAATGATAGGTGCAACTACTACAACAATATAAACAATGTCAGATCCATCAGATAAACTCAGGAAACTGTAACTGGCAACTGGAAACATCATAACTCAACCTATACTACACAATTGACTCTGTATCCATGAACATAGCTTCAATAACATGTCTACAACATAAATATAAATGTGCAAGGCTCCATCACAACAATAATGAAAATCACATATAGAACTCTTCTTGGGACACTGTCAGGAACACTACTGATATAATCAACTATATAACTATCTTCACTCAGAATCAACCTCTGTGTCTATGATATCATGTTGATAACATATCTAAGAACCATATGCTCAAGGTTCTCTCCATAAGGCTTCCATGCACACTTCTTACCATATATTGCCATCAATGAAAAACATACAATCAACACTAGCTTGCTGGCAAATCTCCAACAATCTCCCACTTTGGCATTGATGGAAACATATGGAATGAAAAACACCACCAATCCAAAATTACAATTATTTTATAAAATTCTCCATTTCCTCAAAAAAACTCCCCCAATGATGAATTCTCTGAATATGAACTTCTATATACTCCCCTTACTAATACCGACTCCCCCTTTCTAGAATATACTTCCCCTTTCTAGATAAAGACAACTATTTTGTTTTTCATGATTATATACTCACTACCCCTTTGACATAAATGGAAAAGGGTGCCAAAACAAATAAGCACCAGTACTACATTTGAAGTAGAGTAGTCAACCATTCATTAATCACTAAGGACTAATGTACTCCTGCAAACTGTAATCAGATCTAGGGAAGGGAATTACTCCCAGCTTCTCCCTAAGATACTCAAATGTATCCTTCGGTAAAGGCTTTGTGAATATGTCTACTAGCTATTCTTTTGTGATCACATAGTCCAATTTTACTTCTTTCTCTACAACTTTCTCTCTTAGGAAGTGATATTTTATCTCAATGTGTCTTGTCTTTGCATGCATCACAAGGTTCTTTTACATATTGATAGTGCTAGTGTTATAACAATGAATAACAATAGGATAATCAATCTAAATTCCAAAATCTTTTATCATTTGCTTAATCCAAACAATTGTAGAACAATTTAATGCTACTACTACATACTCTACTTCTATTGTCGACTAAGAAATACAATTCTACTTCTTTCTTACAATCCAAGTAACAAGTCTATCTCCAAGAAATACTTCTCCTCTTGAGGTACTCTTTCTATGATCCATGCATCCTGCCCAATCTGCATCTATATACACATGAAGTTATATATGTTTTGAATTAGGATACCATAAACCATAGTCTATAGTTCCTTTCAAATATCTAAATATCCTCTTTACTACTATAAGATGACTTTGTTTAGGTTCTACTGCAAATCTTCAAACTATACCAATGACATTAGAAATATCAAGTCTAGATTGAGTAAGGTATATGAGTTTACCAATCATAGAATTATATAAGTTTATGTCTACTACTATAGAATCATCTTCTTGTGAAATCTTGCATCCTATTATCATAGGGGTACTTACTGGCTTGCAATAATCCATATTGAACTTCTTCAATATCTCTAGCACATACTTAGAATGATTAATGAAAATACCTTTATCTGTCTACTGCACATTCAGTCCCAAAAAGTACTTTATAGGTCCAATCATGCTCATTTAAAATTTTCTCTACATCTTTTTAGAAAATTTTGCACTAAGCTTGTCATTACCACCAAAAATAATGTCATTAAATTTTTTATCAACTAATAATAATCCATCAGGTGTCTCTCTTTTGAATAAGTTACAATCTACTGCTCCTTTCTTGAATCCAATATTAGTCAAGTAACCATCTAGTCTTTCATACCATAATCTAGGGGCTTGCTTAAGTCCATAGAGGGCTTTCTTCAATCTTCATACCATATCAGGTTTGTCTGATAAAGTAAATCCTTCAGGTTGCTCTATGTAGAATTTTTCCTTCAACTCCCCATTCAAGAATGTTGAATTGACATCCATATGATATACTTTAAAGTCTTTGGATGTTGCATAGGCTAGAAATAATTTTATGGCTTCCAATCTTCTCAAAGGGGAAAATTTATCTAAATAATCATTTCCTTCTCTTTGTGCATATCCTTTACATACTAGTCTTGATTTGTTCCTTACTACTGTGCCATCTTCATTCATCTTGTTTCTAATTATCCAATTGGTTCTAATCACATTCTTGTCACTAGGTCTAGGGATCGATTCCCATGTATCATTCTTAACAATCTGATCTAGCTCTTCTTTCATTGCTTCATGCCAATTTGAATCATTACATGCATCTTCAACACTTAAAGGTTCAATTTGTGAAAGTAAACATACTACTTCATAAGCTATTTAAATTTTTGCATTTGATCTTGTCATGAATTTGTTGTTCTAATCTCTAATGATATCTTCCTTTGAATGGTATCTAGATGTGAATTTTGGAACATTAGGTGTGACTATCTCATCTATCTTCTGTGATTCTTCTTCACTTGTTTCAAGATCATTGAATAATACATCAATGTTGTCAAACATTTCTTCAACAACTGTTTCTCTATTCATAGGACTAGGTTCTTCTTCAATCATAGGTGCATAATCATGATATCTTTCTTGAATCATAAACTTCCCATCAATCTTTACATGAGAAGTTTCAATGATCTTCAATCTTAAGTTAAAACATCTATAAGATTTTCTTTTAGTGGAGTAAGCAAGAAAGATACCATCATAACTTCTTGCATCAAACTTGCCAATAGCTTCATCTCTCTTGACGTAGCACTTGCTTCCAAAGATTCTAAAGTTTTTTACTATAGGTACATTCCCAAACCATAGCTCATAAGGTGTCTTGTCTGTGCCTGGCCTCAATTGAATTCTATTAATAGTATAGACTACAATATTGACCACATCTCTCCAATAGGTGTGTGCAACTTTTCCTTCAATCATGATGGTACACACTGTGTTAAGTATGATCCTATTTCTCCTTTCTGCAATTCCATTCAGCTGAGGGGTTCTAGGTGCATTGAGTTGTCTCTTTATCCCATGTTCTTTGCAATACTCATAAAATCTATTAGAGGTTAATTCTCCTCCTCTATCCGATCTCAGACATTTTATCTTTAATGTAGACTCATTTTCAACTTTAGCTTAAAATATTTTGAACTTCTCAAATGCTTCTGATTTGTCTTTTAAGAATGCAACCCACATCATTATAGAATAATCATCAACAAACAAAATAAAGTACCTTTCACCATAGTATGATCTTGTTTGAGTTGGTCCAAACATGTCTGTATGCACTAGATCCAATTTGTTCTCTACCGAATTATGCTTTCTTCTGAATGAATTCCTCACATGTTTTCCCATCACACATTCCTTGCATATTGTATCAACTAGTTTTGCAATGCTAGGAAGGTCTCTTACTGCCTTTACATTTCTTATCTTTACTATGTTGTCAAAATTGATGAAACATAGTCTTTTGTGCCATAACCAACTGTCATCTACTTCAGCAACAAAACAACTTGCTTCTGAATTAAGCTAAAAAACATTACCTTTTGTCTTTGAACCTGATGCAATCATTACTCCTTCTTTGTTATTAATGATGCACTTATTGTCTTTGAATTCCAACTGATATCCTTTGTTAGGAAACTTTCCAACACTTAGTAGGTTATGCTACAAACCATCAACATATAGAACATCATCATTATTATTCTTTCCATCCAAGGTGATAGCTCCTCTACCTATGATAGGTTTAGGAGTGTTTTCTCTAGATCTAACCATGCCACCTTTGTACTTATCCAGATGCAAAAATCTATCTTTATGTCCTGTCATGTGATGTGAACAACCACTGTCAATGATCTAGTCTGTTTTGATGTCTTCTTATGAAATTAATGCTAAATCTTGTGCTTTCTTTTCATCTTCAAGATCCATCTCATCAAACATCTTCTCCATATCTTCAATAGCAATGAATCCAATTTCATCTTCTACTGAATATTCATCTGATACTCCATCTTCACCGTAGTTACATTCTTTTGTATAATTAGGTTTGTAATTATTTTTGGACTTCTTGACTCTTGTAGGAAATTTAGATGCAAAGTGACCAATTTTGTTAAATGAAAAGCATTTGAATGGTAACTGACATTCATATTTTCCTTTTCCTTTTCTTTCTTTCTTAGCAATCATAGCAATGAAATCATCTAGTTCTTTATTTTCATCATCATCATCAAAATTACTAGAAGTGTTCAAGGATTTCTTACCATGGACTAAAGCTTTGGAGGTTGTCTTACTTTTAGGCTCTGTCTTCAAACTTGATATTTCAAATGATGAAATCTTGTTGATTAAGGTCTCTCTTCTGAAGTCTTTTAAAAATTGCATATTGTCATCTAGGATGTTTATCTTTCTCTCATATTTTGTTGTCAGAGTAGTCATCAACTTATCCATTATGTATTCTTCCAAAATTTCTCCACTATTATTTTTGATTCTTGCAACTGCTTCAGTAATTCTTTGATTGTATGCTCTGATGTTCTCTTTAGGTAGCATCTCCAATGTATTGTACTTTTTGTTCCATGTCTTTCGATGCACATTCTTAGCTTGGACATCTTCTTCAAACATGTCTTCTAGATACTTCCATATCTTGTAGGCTTTATCTACTTTCTTGATCTCTGAAAACTCACTGTCAGACAAGGCACTGATAAGAGATTCTTTGGAAATAGAATTTTGAGTTAACATCCCCTTCTGTTTAAGAGTTTCATCTTCCTTTGCAAGATCTGATAATGAGGGACTATGAACTTCTTTAGTAACTACTTCAAAAATCTCAAAAGCAATGCACTGCAAATGTGTTGTCATTTTGTTCTTCCAATCTAGATAGTTCTCTCCATCAAGTTTAGGAATTTATTTTATAAAGAATGCCATTTGATCAACCTCAAGCTGTTATACTTTCTCTTCAAGGTACTTTTCTCTGATACCAATTGTTAGGAATAGTCCCAAGAGATAACTGAGAAGGTGGGGGGGGGGGGGGGGAGTGAATCAGTTTTCTACAAGATTTAATTCTTTATCCAATTAAGTACAAATTAAAATTAAGCATAAACAAAATATGAGAACACTTAACACAACACCATAATTTTGGTTAAGAGAAAACCCAAATAGATAAAAACCCCGGTGGGAATTAGCTCCCACTATAAATTACACTAGAGTATAATGATCCCTATTAGAAGATCTTACAATCCTATTAGGAGTTGATCTTTATAATGCATTAAGTATAGTGACTTGGTAAAAGGTTAGAACCTTTTAGGAGTCTTTTATAATTAACCCTATTAGGGGTGAGGACACACTATTTGGGAACAAACCACTCAAATGGTGAAGGCTACAACCTTCTGCATAACAAATATAAACTATATCTAGATCTTGGTGAACTGCAAGTTAGACTTTCTATCTTGATCGATTCCAATGAATAGCATAAAATCTCTTCTTTTTCACATATACCATCTAATGATGGCTCAATACCTCACACCTTCTCCTATGCTCTTCTCTTTCAACTATCTACCATACTTAGTGATCACAACTAATCGGCTATAAGTATATTTCTTCATATGATATAATCAAGTCAGCCTATTAGAACTTCCTTGAAATCATAATAGAGAAACAATACAACTCTCCAACAACATCTCAAATGGCTATACTAAGCACACAACACAAATTAAGATTCCACAACCCAATATGAGTAGACACGTTGCTTCACACAGTCGGCTCCACAAAATTAACTGAAACTTTACTCTCATGCTGAAATATGTTATGCACTCTTAACCAACCATTCTTAATTCATCACTAAACATGAAACCAAACACACATATCAAAATGATAGGCGCAACTACTACAACAATATAAAAAATGTCATCTCCATCAGATAAACTCAGGAAACTGTAACTGGCAACTAGAAACATCATAACTCAACCTGTACTACATAACTGACTCTGTGTCCATGAAAATAGCTTCACTAACATGTCTAAAACATTAATATAAATGTGCAAGGATCCATCACAACCATACAGAAAATCATATACAAAACTCTTCCTGGGACACTGTCAGGAACACTACTAATATAATAAAATGTTTAATTGTCTTCACTCAGAATCAACCTCTACATCTATGATATCATGCTGATAACATATGTAAGAACCATATGCTCAAGGATCTCTCCTTAAGGCTTCCACACACACTTCTTACCATATGTTGTGATCAATGACAAACATATAGTCAACATTGGATTGCTGGAAAATCTCCAACAGAAAGTTCTAAAACCAATGAAGAAGCAAGTGGAGCAAAGAATGAAGAAAGACCTACTCAAGAAAAACCTAAAGAACATATCAGACCTTTCAGAGGTAGATGATTTGGATGCAACAAAGTTGGACACATCAAAATATATTGCAGAAGTAAAGGTACCTATAAACCCTTTACCAACTACTGTTTTAATTATTATGAGTATGGACAGAAGAAAGAAGATTGTAGAAAACCAAATCAGTCTAGGTACAAGAAAGATTATGTTAGAGAAGAATCAGTAGCCAAGATTGCACGTCAAGAATGTAACAACTTTAGACACATTGAAAGTAAATGAGGATAGAAGGAGACCTCCTACATGTTACAAATGAATAAGCTTGGACACATTGTGAAGTTTTGAAGATACAATGGAGAGGACAACATAAGAGGACCAAGAAGATCTAGTGAACCAAGAGGACCACCTCCTGTGGTTATAAAAAAAAATGTTGGTGATAGTGGTAAGAGTCTTAATGAATAGATGAGTGAATTTGAGAACCAATTCAAGAAATCAGAGAGGAAGGAGGATGAAAAGATATGGAAGGTGAAAGTTTTAAACAAGGCATTAGTTCAGGGAGTGACATTTGATGATACTATGTCTTCACATGATGATTTCTTTGAGGCATCAACCTAGAAGTTCGCATGACCTTAAGGGGAGCATTGGATACAGAGAACATAATATATCCAGCCCCTGTATATGTGGACTAAGCTCATGCAAGCTTAGGTATGGTGTGTGTAGACACTATGGAGTCTGTGGATGAGTGCCTAGCACTTGGAGATTCATTATGTGTGTTTGTGAGTTTAATGTTGACTGGAGGGGATGCAAAGATGAGCTACTTGTGTTTCCTGGTTTCACTCAAATTGTGAAGGATAAAAGGGTTTGAAAGATATCATTTCTATACCATTTGATTATTAACTACTAAGGAGAGTAGAGTTGTGAAGTATTGCAATGATCTAGCAGAGAGAATTTGTGATCACGTGAAGCAAAATTCCAAATTCAAGTGTGTTTAAGGTATTTAGACCTATACTCATAGAGAAATTATGGATGCACTAGTGGTTAATGATTTTGCAGATAGAACTAGGTATAAATTCAAGAGACATCCATTCAAGTCTTGTGAGGATGATCCAGAAGGAGCATTTTCACAAACCCCCATAGGCGTATTGCACGTAGAAGACATTAGGGCATACATACACTACAAGTATGAAATCATTGGAGATGTAAATATGTACAATGAATTGGATAGTATTGTAATAGGTAAAATATATGGTGGGGTACTAGGGAAATGGCTTGCACATAAAAGAGACCCCAAAACCAATATTTTACACTTACATGAGATTGTATTGATATAGAAAGTAAATATAGATGATTAATATTGAAATGAAGAAATAAAGGTACTTACCTCTGAAAAAGAATCGACTGAAAACCCTGACAAATGATCTAAAAAACTATTGATTCATGTTTTCCTAAACCAAAACTGCAAGATCTACAAAACACATAAATATTTTTCCAAGATGAGATTAGGTCAACTTTGACCCTCATAAAAGGTCAAAGGCTACATTTTTATTCTAAAGGTTGATTTTGACTTTGTTCCCAGATATCACAAGTTCACCAAAAAGGGTATCCAAATCCGCTCTCAGATCCAAAATTCCACACCTGTACTTGCAAGAAAAATGGTTTTTTTGTTGGGGGGGAGGGGTTTGCCTTAGTCAAACCCCAATTTAGGAATTAACCTTGAAATTGAATTGAAATTTCTGGAATAAACAAAGTAAATGGAACAATTCACCTTGCTTGAGTTGAAACCCTTGTGGAGGATTCAAATCCTTGAATCCACAAGAATGGATGAATGTAGAATCAAATGTAGGATGTCTCCAATCAATTCTCTTTAGATCTTCAACAACAATCTTGAATGGATCTTGAATTAGGAAGAGGCTTGAATGGAAATGGAGGAATCTTCAACAAGAGAGCTCCATAGAGTTTGAATCCTTCAATGGCTACTAATGGACCTCCTTGATGAATTGGATTGTGAATTCTTGAAGGCTTGAATGCTTGATCTTATTGCTTTCTTGAAATTGAGAGGTTGATCATGAAAGTGGATGGAGAAAATGAGAGAGGAAGGCTCCCTTTTATAGTGATCTAGGGCACAAGAGGGGCCTTGCAGAAAAAAATAATTAAAGGGCCCATGGCACAAAACTCTAGAGAGGTGCACATGGACAGGAAATTAAATTAAACTCTTGACACAAAACTCTAGAAGGGGACCACCCTTAATATAGAAATAAAATAATTATTTAAGAGCCTTGTTACAAAATTTGAGGTAAGTCCAATCGAAAGTTAATTTTAGCATTAGGCACAAAACTCGAGAAAGGATAATCTCCAATAATAAATTAGGATTCCTATACAAATATTGAGAAAGGTCCACCTCAAATATTAATTTCAGAATTCAACACTTAATCTGAGAAATAGTGCCCCGAAGAGGGAAAAGACAAGATTTTGATGAAATCCCAAAATTGGAAGCTAACCCCGAGGATCTCGGACCCTAGGTTCAAGCATGAGGTTGACCTTGACCTAGGTTAGGGTCAAGGTCATCCCTGACCTAGGTCAAGGTTGAGGTTGACCTTGACCTAAAAGGTCGACCTTGACCCTAAGGTCAAGAATCTCAAGTTCATAGTCCAAAATGCCAGGAAAATACCAAGAAGAAGTGGAAAATGGGGTAGAATAGGGGAAAAAGATAGATCCAAGTCAAGTATCCATTCAAGGAATTCAACATGATCCCAAACCACTTACTCAGAGGGCTAAATGCTCTTACCATGGAAGTGCTCCCATTTTAAGATGATACATTAAGCCCCAACTTTAGTAAGAGTATGGAATCGATGCAAACTCTTGGTAAAGGAGATCACAAAGAAAAAGATAATCTTATTGAAATCAAAGGGACAAAGGAACCCTCAAGCCCCTAGGAGCTTGAGTCTTCATCAACTCCAAGATTGCAATAAGAGAGACATCACTAAAGAAAAGAGAGAAAAGGAGAGAGAGGAGTGGCTAGCTTGCCCAGTAAGATGTGTATATCTCACTGTGAACCATAAAAGGATAGGATGGCCCACCAAGAAAACACTTGATAGTCACCCCATAATGTTGTGCACCTTCTGGCAGCTTTGTGCATGTATGTGGTGCATCTTCTGACAGCTTTTATAAAGTACCCATGGATCCTCCTTCTTGTATCACCATGGAATACAAAATGCATGTCTCCTCAAGATTTAGCAACTTATGTGCATTACCTTCAGAAGATTTAGCATATTGAAAATTGAAAATGCGTGTCCCTTCAGGATTTAGCAACTTATGTGCGTTAGCTTCCAAGATTTAGCATATTGAAAAATTTGAAAAATGCATGTCTCCTCAGGATTTATCAACTTATGTGCATTACCTTCGGAAGATTTAGCATATTTGAAATTGGAAATGTGTGTCCCTTCAGGATTTAGTAACTTATGTGTGTTACCTTCCAAGATTTAGCATGCTACAAAACAAAAGGTTAGAACAAAAATACATAATATAGAATGAGGGAGGCCGTATATATGCCCCCCTCCTTAAGATGGAAAAAACATACTATTTTGACATGTTAACCAAAGAAAAGAACAAGGATAAAGCCTTCTTCAGCATCAAGACAATATCCATAGACAACACCCAATCCAAGCCAACAAGGTCATAGCTTCTATGAGTCCATGGAAGAGACGACTGCAAAGAGATATCATGCAAGAAGTGAAAAAGGTAACCCTTGTGAGGGATATAACACTATTCAGTTTCCAAGGTGAGAGATATATCTACCATGGAAACCCAATGTCAAACAACAAAAAAGGTGTGATCAAGGACAAGGATCCTCAATGCAAACCAAAATTTTCATGTATGATTGGATATCACATAATAGATAGATATTACTTAACCAAGGAAAGAGGTGAATCCCATAAAGACAGAAAAGAAGGAGATGACATCCTTTCCCCCCACGCGTAGGAACACAGATGGAAAGGGACCTATTATATCAGTCACAATACTATACAAGACAATGAGCCCCCAAGTATTAGGCTAACATTGTTTACATAATGCGGAGCTCCATAATAGGAACATAAATGTTATTTAGAGAAAATAGGATTGAGATACAACTCATTGCCACATGATATATAAATATCATTACTATCAATGAGCTGCCTAATCTTATAATGTAAAGCTTGACATTCATTAGTAAAGTGATCATGAAATCTATGATATAAACAAAAAGGAAGAGTCTTCAAGTGTGAACTATGTTTCTTTTTGCGTTTAGGTCTAGTAATCATCTTATCACGAAGGAGTTTAGGAAAAAGAATTTCTTGGTCAAATTCCTTCATAGTTACATCATGTTTTGAAGTGTTATTTGAGACGTTGTTAACATTGATTTGTTGTTGAGGATTAAATCCTAATCCATAAGAATGCTCATGCTCCCCAGTGTGTAAGGGTATTTGAATTCCCTGTTTATGCTTACCACATCCTTGACTATTAAATCCTTGTTTAACTAGGAAGTGATAACTAGGACCATAACAAGAAGCCATATCAGAAGGAGTCAATGGAACTTCAGTAGTCACTATGTCATCATTAGTAGGTTTGAAAGGTTCATTGTGGGTAGAAGAAGTGACAAAGTTATTACAAAGGGTTTTAGAAGTAAAAAATTATTGTTCAAACTCTCTTTGTTTCTTCATAAAATTAAGATCATTAACCTTATACTCTCCAATAAAGGTAGGATTAAAATCCAAGGTTCCCCAATCATCATCAGGAAGAGCATTACATGAAGGAGGATTACTATTAGAAACATGAGTAGTGTGAGTTTCAATATCAAGACAAGGATTAGGTGCATCATCCGCATGAAGTGAATACATCTTGTTGTTATGTATAAACTTGACTTTACAGTGAAGGATGGAAGGAATGACATGCATCTCATCCAACCAAGGTCTATCCAAAAGAAGATTATAATTGAGAGGTCCAAGCATAACATGAATAGGTGTATTCAGGATGACCGGTCCTACTTTGATAGGTAAGGTAATGATTCCTAAAGTGTTCTTAGTAATGTTATCAAAGTCATGTATAGGAACATTGTTAGGTTGAATAGTTGAAAGATCGGCATTAATTGCTTTGAGCATGTCCATGCTACAAACATTAATCCCAAATCCGTTATCAATCAAGGTCCTATGAATGATACTTTTATTGATAGAAACAACAACCATAAGAGCATCATACTGATTTTGAACTTCTTTAGTAGGTAAATATTTTTGAGTAAATACAATGTCAATAGGACCTGGGGTAGCATGCATGCATTGTAAGAAGTTATTGATATTCTCTTGATCAGGAGGTGGAGTAGTAAGAGTTTCTAGAGCTTTTTGCAAGGCTTCATAGTAGGTAGGTTAAGTTTGAAGAAGCTCCCATAAAGAAATCTTGGGAGGAGTATTTTGTAATTGGGTTATCAAATCATACTCCTTGCTAGGAAGATAGGGTGGAGGAGGAAGAATGGGTTGAGAAGGTGGCAAAGAAGTAGAAACCATTGGATTAGGTTGAGGATTATTCCATGTACGATAAGTGTGAGCTATAGAATCTTGATCATTGAAAGACTCCATAGGTTTTCCTTTGATAGTAAGGTGAGGAAAACCTTTGACAGTCAACAAGGGCTTAGGATAAACCATTTTAGTTGTCTCAACACTAAAAATAGATTCACAAGAAGGAAGAAAAGAGGACGTCCTAGGAGGAGATGAGTTAAAATCTTGATTCTCCATAGGATCATCACTAAAAGGGAGAGCATTACAGGAATTCATATCATTCTCCACCAATGCCTCATCACTAGAAGGAATCTCAAATGGAGGTAAAGCATCTATAATATCATCTTCTTTCACTAAAATGTCTACATGTGTTTTAGAAAAAAGAGTTATCATCATGTATGAATATGTCATCCATTAATAAATCACCTTCTTGTAACAAAGCTTCTTTGCGAGGAGGGGATAAATCAATGTCGTTATCCAAGGGATCATATACAATGGTGTCATGAGGAAGAGATTAATCAACATCCAAATCCAAAGGTTCATCCAAAATAGGAGGATTATCATCCCTACCAATAAAGCACATTGTAGGGTCACTATAATTCACTAAAGCTTGATCCCCAGAGGGGGAAGAAGGACATATAGTAGGAGAAGAATTAACATCAATCTTCAACTCCTCTCCATAAAGACAAATATGATGGAGATCACATGTAATAAATTAAGTCTTTCTAGGTGTAACACCATGCAACATTTGAAACAACTTACGCAACATGATAACAAATAGATCTAGATATATCCAAATGCATTCAAATGAGATCTATAAGCATGAAAAGGAAATCAAACACCATAAAAAAAATAGGGCATCTAATTGCACAAAAGAAAGAGTATTCATAAAATGGGTTCACCAAAATGTATTGTGAAGTTGAACACACAAGGGAATACAAAGGAAGATCTAACACAATGGATCATCTAAATCCACAAAATAAAGGAGGGTAAGCATGTCAAGTTCACCAAAATGTAATAGGTAAAATATGCTGTGGGGTCCTAGGGCAATGGTTTGCACATAAAAGAGACCCCAAAACCAATATTTTAAACTTACATGAGATTGTATTGATATAGAAAGTAGATATAGATGATTAATATTGAAATGAAGAAATAAAGGTACTTACCTTCAAAAAAGAATCAACCGAAAACCCTATCAAATGATCTCAAAAACTATTGATTCCTATAATTTAGAGCTAAAATTGCGAGATCTACAAAACCCAGAAATATTTTTCCGAGATGCGATCAGGTCAACTTTGACCCTCATCAAAGGTTAAAGGCTACATTTTTATTCTGAAGGTCAATTTTGACTTTGTTCACAAATCTTGAAAGTTCGCTAAAAAGGGTGTCCAAATCTTCTCTCAGATCCAAAATTCTGCACTATACCTACAAGAAAAATGATTTTTTTGTTGGGGGAGAGGGGTTTGCCTTAGTCAAACCCCAATTTAGGAATTAACATTGAAATTGAATTGAAATTGCTAGAATAAACAAAGTAAATGGAACAATTCACCTTGCTTGAGTTGAAACCCTTGTGGAGGATTCAAATCCTTGAATCCACAAGATTGGATGAATGTTGAATCAAATGTAGGATGTCTCTAATCAATTGTCTTTAGATCTTCAACACCAATCTTGAATGGATCCTAAATTAGGAAGAGGCTTGAATGGAAATGGAGGAATCTTCAACAAGAGAGCTCCATAGAGCTTGAATCCTTCAATGGCTACTAATGGATCTCCTTGATGAATTGGATCATGAATGCTTGATCTTCTTGCTTGCTTGCATTTGAGAGCTTGATCATGAAAGTGGATGGAGAAAATGAGAGAGGAAGGCTCCCTTTTATGGTGATCTAGGGCAGAAGAGGGGCCTCATAGAAAATAATAATTAAGGGTCCATGGCACAAAACTCTAGAGAGGTGCACATGGAGAGGAAATTAAATTAAGTCTTGACACAAAACTCTAGAAGGGGACCACCCTTAATATAGAAATAAAATAGTTATTTAAGAGCCTTTTTATAAAATTCAAGGTAAGGCCAACCCCAAAGTTAATTTGAGCATTAGGCACAAAACTTGAGAAAGGCTAATCTCCAATAATAAATTAGGATTCCTATACAAATATCGAGAAAGGTCCACCTCAAATATTAATTTGAGAATTTGACACTTAATTCAAGAAATAGTGGCCCCGAAGAGGGAAAAGAGAATGTTTTGATGAAATCCTAAAACTGAAAGCTAACCCTGAGGATCCTAGACCCTAAGGTCAAGGATGAGGTTGATCTTGACCTAGGTCAGGGTCAAGGTTGTCCCTGACCTAGGTTAGGGGCAAGGTTGTCCCTGACCTAGGTCAGGGTCGAAGTTGACCTTGACCTAAAAGGTCAACCTTGACCCTGAGGTCAAGAATCTTAGGTTCACAGTCCAAAATGCCAGGAAGAAGTGGAAAATGGGTTAGAATAGGGGAAAAAGTCAGATCCAAGTCGAGTATCCATTCAAGGTGTTTGACATGACCCCAAACCACTTACTCAGAGGGCTAAACACTCTTACCATGGAAGTTCTTCCACTTTAAGATGATACAAGTATGATTGAAGAATATGGATCCATGGTAGAAGAATTCAAACACGTACAAGATCAATCTATCATTAAGCTAACCCTACTCATAAAATCCATGAAATTTGAATGGTTTAAGATCATCCTTAATAGAGTCCATGATCAGTTTGTTTGGATTAGAGAACAACCAGTAAAGATTTGTGCATAGATGATTCATGAGATTACAAGCCTTGTCAATGAAGGAGCCTTACCTATATGAAAAAAGAGAGATTAAAGATGGAAACCTAAAAATAGTGGATAGGTATTATGAAAGATATGATTCTAAGAATCAATCACTCATTGAAGATACTATCATTGAGTACCTCTTAGGTTTCAAGAAAAACTTGTTAGAAATTGAAGGGAGTATCCCTAAAGAATTGTACAACAAATTGGAAATCAGGAAGCAGTTGGCACAATCAGAAGATGAAAACATAAGGAATAAATCTATTCAAGACATGTTACCTATTGTCTCAATACAAGAAAGGGAGAGGACTATAAATGCATTGAAACCCTTGCTGAGGACAAAGGCCAGATTAGTAAAAATAATGGCTAGGAAATATGATGAGGTGATTGAGGAAACTCAGAAGGAATTAGATCAGATCCTAATAAGTGATATGTCAAAGAAGACATCACCTCCCAAGGTCACCAAGCCTACATCTTTGGGTTTGGGAGAAAGTTCCAAAATAGTGGATGAAAATGTACAAGACAACATGCAACCAGATTTCTATCTCTAGTGTGTCTGTGACCCTTGACACCTTGCATGATGTAAGTGATCCATTTATGGATAATTTAGTGAGTGCCATGGAAGTTGGAGAACAAGAACAGATAGGGGAAGAGAAAACATAGTAAAAAATACAAGAGAAGGAAATACACCAGGAAGAAAAGAAGGAAGAAGAGACCAGAACATAAAAAGTTGTTGAGGTTAAATTGGACACCTCTTTATTGTTTGCAAGTATGGTCAAACCAACAATTTTTGATGTATACAGTATGGATGAGGATGAGCTTATGAGGCTATATTCCATGGCCTTCGCCAAGGCTAAAGAAAGGTCTATACAGAAAGGGGAAAAAAGAATAGAGATAATAGCTAGGGCTGTTGAAATAGTAAACAAGCTACTTCCCTCACTGATTATATTTCAAGAAAAGGATGAAGCTAAAAATATTGGTACAGTATTTGATAGCTTTGATAGTCACTTTTACTCATTGCTAAATACTATATAAGATAAGGTAGAGAATATATTTTTGGAGAAGAAGTTGAGAGAAGTCTGTTAGTCCATTTCATGGGACTTAGACATTCTCAAGGCTGCTACTCTTAAGGCGAAGAGTTGTGTAGCAAAAGGAAAGAAAATTTATAGCTATTGCATAAGTCCTTGCAGTCATGTAACTAACATTGAGGAGATTATATCCAAGGATAGGGCTACTCTTGAAAATATGATGGACAGTTGTGAATCATCTTCGCAAACTATGGGGGAAATGGATAAAGAGACATCCAGGCTATTAGACAAGATCAGTGTACTGGAAATTGAGAAAGGGAGAGGTACAGATAGATTTGGCTTGTTAAGAATCCTATTGAGCTCTAAGCTTTCAATACTTGAGACTCATCTTTCAGAAATGGAAAAGGTTGAAATATCAATGACTTTTTCTACACCTACTTAGCTTAAGACAACAAAGACCACTTAAGATGCACTGAATGGATTAATCCATATCAGTGAGCTATTGTTAAAGTCATGGGTTGAGGAAGTAAAGACCTTGGAAAACTCCTTCCAAGGTGTCTTAAAACTGGTGAGTAAGCACTAAATCTTTTTGAAATTTTGAATGAAGCTTTGCCATTGATTTCAAAGGGAGAGGAAGAGAAAGAAAAATGAGGAAAGTAGTATGTAGAGAAAAAGTAAAAGAGAGGGAGAGAATAAAAATAGTAAGAAGAAGAAAAAGATGTATAAAACAAAAGTAGAAAAGAGATATTATGAAAATAAGAGAATTGTATTTTGACACTTAGTCATTTTTCTAAGTGTTTCCATCAATGCCAAAGGAAGAGATTGTTGGCAAGTAATGTTGTGGAGCACTAGGGATCACTTAAAGGGTTGTCATTTATGGCAACACTTATGCTGCAGTGATCACATGATGAGAAGTTTAGTACTGGAGTCCTAGTCATGAAAATGACTAAGTCCAAAATTAGGGTAACAAGGTACAATGTTACACTTTTGGTTAGCGATGGAAATGTATGAGGTATTATAGCCTAAAAAGTTAGTAGAAGGTATTTTTGTATATGTATATGCTTTAGTTAAGAGTACATGAGTTTTGGTGATCAGATCAGTGAGATTCAGTAATCTAAAAGTATGTGAAGACAGATTCAGTATAGCAAGGCATATGAGAAGTTGTGATATTAAGGAAAGGTTAAGGGATATGGTAATGTGATAAGTCAAGTGAATGGAGTATATTTCTGACACTTGGGTAATATATGATCGCCGAATTCATACTTACCCTTTACATGATTAATTATTATGTTTTGTATGATATTTGTAAAGCCGACTAGATGGCATTTTTTATATAAGTATAGAGTGCTTTTATGAAAGAAATGTGTGTTGTGATTAGGACAATGAAGCAAGGTTGTGATTCTAAGAGTAGAGATCAAATGCAAGATTAGTAAGAGACAGAGCTATAATTGGAACTATCTAAGCAAGATAAGTGCGTGTATTGTTCACATTTTGGAGAACTCTTTGTAAAGGTTTTTGATTGTAAGAGCTATTTTCTCACCACCTGTAACCAGGTGTTTCGTATACCCCTAACAGGGTTTTTAAATCCTTTAACATGGAAATGTACTATGTAATCATCATCTCCTAACATGGCTAGATCTCCTAATAGGGATACAATATTTTAGTGCATATTTGTGGGTACCATCCCCATCGGGGTTTTCCCTTAGCCAGGGTTTCCTTGAATCATGGTGTCATGAGTTATGTGTTATGTTGTATTGTTCTTTTCATTTGAGAAGTGTTATGGTTTATTTATAATTGGTTAAATTTTAAATCAAAGTTCAGTAATACTAATTCACCCCCCTCTCAATATTACCTAATCCTAACAGGAGAAATCTAGATGTATGCTTTCTAATACCAGGTTGGGCAAAGAATTTTTGGCTGAAGCTTGTAACATGGTGGTCTATCTCATCAACCATAGTCCTTCATCATGGTTGGATTTCTATATCCCATAAGAAGAATAGCTGGGAAAAAGAATTTCATACTCTCACGTTCGGGTATTTGGGTGTGAAGTTTTTGTTCATATCCCAAAGGAAAAGAGAACAAAGCTAGATTTCAAATCTCAGATTGGTATTTTCATGGGGTATGGAAAATATCAGTATGGTTTTTGAATTTGGGATCTAGTGGGAAAGAAGATTATAAGAAGAAAGGATATTATTTTTAATGAGAAAACATTTCCAGCTTTGCAACATGAATCAACACAGTCCAAAGTAGAAGAGCCCTCAGTAGTATTCAAACACAAAATTTCACATGGAATTGGGCAGAAAATATCCTCAGGTAACTCACAGCGTTCACCAACATCAATTTTATTCACTGTTACGACCTCATCTTCCTCAACTTCTAAGGATGATCATAACATCACTCCATTAAACTCGAATTCTCCATGCTCTATTTTTCAATCCTTGTCAAGGGATATACATCATCCCATGTCTCATGGAGCGGAAGACTTGGATGTTGACATCCATATTGGTATAAATGATATGCAGATTGGGATTCACAACTTGACATATCCTCAAAATTGCATCCTATCTAATGTGTATCAAACATCCACTTATGTAAACCACGTGCTATATAAAAAATAATGTAGAGTCTGTAACTCTTCATTGACTCCTTACGGGGAAACTGCGTTTGATGCTGGAGGATAGGGTGCGGCTAGCAATGAACAAGGTGAGGTTGGCAATGAGTTTGGAAATGATGTTTCTCCCTTGCTGTTAACTGCTCTTCTCCCTCAATATTTCCTTGCGCAATCCAACACTAGACATGACCTCATATCAAATAGAACTACTGGCATAGAGGAATATACCAATACGCAAATTCCTAACAATATATGCGGTGGGAAAATAGGGCAGTCTTTGGCTCACATGTAGCCTTTGAATTGCACACAATCTTCACACCATCATATACATAATCCTCACAACCAGTATATACTGGATAATATTGGAAGAAATCAAACTAGTAAAATTAAAATGGCTGGCAATTCCATCCAACATCAGATTATGATGGAGGAACCGGTTGGAGAAACTGATCTCAACATTGCGCACAATGTAGTGTTTAAAAATACCACTGAATTAGGGATGAATAGAAGTGATATGTAGGGTACTGGTTCTCTCAGTTTGGCTCATCACATTCACAACTTGGATATCCCACATAAAGAAAGATATCACTCCACTGTTGATCAACAATCAAAACAAGGAAATGCTTGAGGACATAATCATGGGTTGAGAAGGTCTTTAAGACAAAGAAAAGTCCCCTCCAAATTCTCTAATTATGAATTATTTTTTGTAGAAGAGGTAGAGCCTCTGATTTTGATATCTGATCATCTAGAATTGGCCAATTTTAAATTAGAAATCAAGGATGAAAATTCTAAACACTGGCAGACTATGATGGGAGAAGAAATGGATTCTCTAATAGAAAACCAAACATGGGATTTGGTATCTCTTCCACCCAACAAGAAAGCATTAAGAAACAAGTGGGTTTACAAATTTAAGGAAGAAGACGGAGGATGATATCGATTTCATGCCAGACTAGTTGTCAAAGGGTATTCACAACATCAAGGTATTGACTTTGATGAAATTTTTTCTGTAGTGGTAAAGATGACCACCATCCGGGTAGTTTTGAGCTTAGTTGCAGCTTGGGATCTTGAGCTTGAACAGTTGGATGTAAAGACAATGATATTACATGGAGATGTTGATGAAGAATTATATATGTATAAGCCTGAAGGCTTTGTCAAAAAGGGCCAAGAGCATCTTTATTGCAGATTAAAGTGAAGTTTATATGGTCTCAAGAAAGCTCCAAGACAATGGTATTTGAAATTTGATCAGTTTATGCTTGAGCATAAGTTTGTTCACTCGGAAGCTGATCCATGTGTGTATTTCAAACATTTTACCAATGGTGAATTTGTTATACTTTTACTTTATGTAGATGACATGTTAGTTACATGCACTAGCATGAAGTTTGATCATGAGCTTAAGAAGCACTTAGCAGAAAAATTTGCTATGAAATATTTGGGGACGGCCAAGATAATACTTGGTATGATGATTACAAGGGACATACATAAGATAAAACTTTGGTTATCTAAAAAACAATACATTGACAAAGTATTGGACAGATTTGGGATGTTAGAAGCTAAGCCGGTTAGCATTCCTTTAGCTCCTCATTTTTAGTTGTTAGCTAAATTATGTCCTAAAACTCAAGAGGAAAAATATTTTATGAAAAACATCCCTTATACTTCTCCAGTAGGGAGTATTATGTATGCCATGATTTCCACTCATCCAGACATTTCTCATGAAGTGGGAGTAGTAAGAAAGTATATGAGTAATCCAGGCTGGGAGGCTATCAAATGGATTCTTAGGTACTTAAAAGGTACCTCTAATTTTTCTTTATGTTTTGGGAAGGATAAGGCATGTTTGCAAGGATTTGTGGATTCCAATCTTGGTGGTGACTTAGATAAACGAAGATCCACTTCTGGTTATGTTTTCACTTTTACTAGGGCAGCGATAAGTTGGGGCTCAAAATTGCAACATTCAGTATCTCAATCATCCACAGAGGCTGAATACATGGCTCTTTCAGACGGGGCCAAGGATATGGTATGGTTGCATCTTTTGTTCAAAGAATTGGGCTTGAAGCAAATAGATTTTACTATGCTTTTTGACAGTAGTAGTGCCATATTTATGACTAAGCATCGTACCTCACAGCATCAATCCAAACACATTGAGCTGCGTTATCACTATATTCAACAATTGGTTGAAGAAGGAAAGCTTCATGTGGAGAAGATTCATACGAAGGTGAATCCAACTGATGTGCTCATAAAGGTTGTTACCTGGGAGAAGTTTGAGTTTTACTGAGCTTCTCTTGGCATTCTTCAGATATAATGATTGAAGGAAGCAGGGGAGTCTTTGGTTACAATAGTGTTGGTCTTCAAGTGGGAGGTTGTTGGGGAATGAAGCCCAATGGTTTCCATTTGTCCTTTCCTTGTTGTCCATTCGACTTCTTCATATCTTATGAAGAGTCTCCTTTGATAAACTTATATAAGATTGTTGTTGTAATTTATTTCTACTGAAGAAGATAATAATAAGATTTCTCTACAAGTGTGGATGTAGGCATGTTTTCTGAACCACAATAAATCACTGCATTTATGTGTTTCTTTGTATTTTTTATTTCTGTTTAAATTTCTCAATTCTTTTTAGCTTTCACAAAACTTCCTCTCATTGTAGTCCATAATGGCTTTACGACTCCACAATACACACAGATCTCTTTATCTTAATGGTCTCTCACTCTAATGTGTTTTGTTCTTCTTTTTTTTTTGTACAAACCCTTCACCTTCAAATTATAGTCTTTGATCTTAAATGCTACTCTTTGTATTCCCTACATTTCTATTGTTTATACATTCTTTGACTGAGAATTTGAGACCTAACATTCTTAGGAAACAAAGAGGCATATGATGCCCTCTCTTCTCTTTGATTCCCCTCCTACACAATTTCCCATTCTTCTCTTACATCACTAACTCCACTTCTCTACTATAAAAAATGCCCTCGTAATCCTTCTCTCTGATATAGAATACCACACCTCCTCTTCTTGTGTATAGCCTTCATGGATCTATCTAGAAGCCCACTTGTCCATCCCCAAACTAACTTTGATCCTTGATTAGCTAGTTTTGGGACTGGTTTGCCCCTGTAAATCTGTAGGTAGGTCCACACACCTACTTGGGTTGCTAATTTTCCCTTTGTAGACTTGCACTTACTATATCATCTTCTTAAATTCCATTTTCTAAGAATATAATGCCCTAAGAAAAGAATGAGACACTCCTTGAATGTTGAAGGGTATAAACCTTTTAGTATTACACATGTTAGTTGCTTAGCTTGAAAGTAACCCAAGCCCTTATAAATACATTCCTTTTATAACATCTAATCTCTGCAAACCATGATTAAACATTTGTTTGAGTCATTCTCTCAAATAGTCCACAGGTCTTCCAAGTTATTTGCGGTTACCACATGGAAGAAAAATTCCCATTATACTATGATGGATGTTCAAAATATGTTTCAAAGATTCCATTTTGGTATGGGTTGCAAGGATTCTGGTGGAGATTGTGGAATTTGTGTCCAAGTTGATCCTACCAAATGATTTACTTGCAAGATTGAAAGTCTTAAAAAAAATTCCTTTCTTTTAATAATCCATATTCATTACAACCAATGGTTCTTGACAATGGGAAACTCTGATATTATCTATATTTTTTAAAACTTTCTCTTTCATTGGATTCATTGTTAAAACTAGAGAGAATGAATTTATGCAAAAATGATCAGAGAGATGCTAAAGGAAACTAGAAGCTACAAAATTAAAATTGGAACAAAAGAAATCAGAAATCTTTTTGGCCAATGCCCATTGCTCGTATAGACAAGATGCTTTTGCATAGGTTAATTTGCTACTTTGATTGTATTTATTAGTGGTTGTCTCATATCACCTTATATATTTCATTCTCAGGATCTACTACTAACTATTTTATTATGTTTTCAAGAACAAGTTCATCCTTAATGATGGATCATGGAATATGGTTCAAAATATTGATGATAATTTTTTAATTCAAAACTAGAAACATTTATTTAGTATAATCGATTAAGTTATAAAATGTTGAGTAAAAAAATAGGCATATCAAAATTGGCTTTGTACATAATAGATAGTTAAATCTATTCATTTATTTATTGACAATGAGTTAGAAGTTGGAGTTATTTCACCTATTTTATTTCAATGACTAGAATGTAACATATATCTAACCATTTCAATTTTGTGAGTGCACATGCACATACCTAAAGTTTCTCTTCAAACACATAAAGTGTGTGTAAAAGAGGTGCGCGCACACACACACACACACATTTTTTATTTTTTATTTATAGAGAGAAGATTATTTTCCATGGAGAAAATTATGTGTATATTAAATAAAAATTGTTTGTTCAGTTACATCATTCAAAAATATAATTTGGATATGAACTATATCCTTAACTAAGATCTTTTGAATCTAGAAACATCTCTTCTCTTGACATTCAACAAACATCATTTATTTTTTGAAGTGAAAATTTTGATACTAAGGTTTAAGAGTATGATAATTTTATAATTTAAAAAATAAAAAATAAAATGAAGTGGCATAGGTACTAAATAAAATAATTGAAATAAAAACAATAAGGTTTACATTGATACAGTTATAGATAGAAAGTGAAATAAAATAAAAAATAATAATGCTATAGATTTTGTGTTGAATTCTAACAAGAGAACATATACAATAGTTCTAAAAGATAAAATACAATAGCTTTACAAAGACCAAATTTAACAACTCTGAACTATGTGATATAATATGTTGTAGTTGGTATGTACATACATATATACACACATACATGGGTATATACATGAGTATATATGTGTATATACATATATGGGTATATGCATGAGTATATATGTGTATATATGTATGTATATATATGTATGTATGTATATACATGTACATATACATGTATACATATGTATATGTTACATATGTATACATCTGTATATATGTATACATGTACATATATATATATATATATAGTGTGTGTGTGTGTGTGTATATACATATATCACTATATATATATATACACACTTGATGCAGGAGCATCCTGGGTGTAAGAGCAATCTTGCATCACCCAAAAATATTTCTATTTTTATATTCAATAAGGGCTATTTTAGTGCAGAGATGCTATTTATGGAAAGTTACTATTTTTGGTAATTTTTGCATGTGCTCAGAATGATCAGATTTCTTTCTTGGAGGTTCATTTTGGTCATGTAAGTCTGCTAGTAAAGTTTCATTGCCAGATCAAGTGTATATTGGAAGATATTGAAGATTTTCGGTATTGGCAGCAGGGTACAGAAACTTTGAACTCAGTTTTGAAGGCTTTAGAGGCCCCGGATGAGGTCAAAAATTTGGGTGACGAGCGCTTGCGCCAGTCAAGCCTGTAGAGCGCTTCGTGGCATTTCTGAAATGGGGTTATAATAGCCGATCGGGTCAGCTGGTGATGACTTATGGTCTTCGGAAGTTGGGCCACCTAAAATGGTGAAAAATAATTTTCTTCAAAATTTCTGTTCGGGTTTCAAAGGTTATCTTGAGCCGACTATGATGTAATAAAATGTAAAATAAAATAATTCTAAGTTTGGTCGGCCTTATTGGCTAAAATTCTGGAGCCTTCCCAGGCGGTGGATAATTGCCTATATAAGGAAGGCTGTATTATTGTCTTAGGCAGTTCAGAATAGTTCTGGGTAATAGTTCGAGGCTTTGTCCTAAAGAATATTGTAAGAGAATGCCCATGTGGCTTTGCATATTGTAATTCTGAAAGTTTGTAATTCCACATTTGTGGAGAAAATAAGAAGCCAATTTTCTGTTCTTGCATATTACTGTTGTTGTTTCTCTATTTCTGTTATGTGTTTGTGGTATTAAGGGGAGCACCCTTCATCAAGTGGTATCAGAGCAGGAGTTCTTGAGTGTGTAAATAGATCACCGACTATGAGGCAGTTTGCACTAGGACCGTGGCTAGGGTTTCAGCGCGCATCGCGAAAATGCCTCCACGAAGGGAACATGGCGGAAGAGCTGGTGTTGTAACACATGAGGTCAGAGAGCTGCAGAGACAAGTGCGAGCATTGCAAGAAGAGATTCACAGAGGAATGAATCTTAATGTCAGAGATGAAAGCGAGGATGAAGCCGAAGAAGAATATGAAGAAGGAGAAGTTGAAATTGTGAACCAGGAGGAAGAAAGACTTTTTCGGGCAATTTCCAAGATTGGGAAAAGACCTAAGATTGAGGTTCCTACATTTTTTGGAAATCTTAACCTAGAGGAATTGATCGACTGGATCAATGAATGTGAGGAGTATTTTGAGTATGAAGATGTTGAGGATCCTGATAGGGTCAAATTTGTGAAGGCCAGACTGAAAGGTCATGCGAAGATCTGGTGGCAGGAAATTCAATTGGAGCGAAATAGAAGAGGGAAAGATAAAATCACAAGATGGGATCGGATGGTGGAAAAATTGAAGTGACAGTTCATTCCTGTTGATTATGAGCTTGACCTACTGAAGAAAATGCAAAGTTTGAAGCAAGCAGGAAAATCTGTTCAGGAGTATACAGAGGAGTTCTATCGACTCCTCATCAGAACAAGCCATGCCGAAGTTGATAAGGAGAAAGTTGCCCGATACCTTAATGGGTTAAGGCCAAGCATTCAGGAGGAGTTGAATCTGGTTCGAATGAACAGTATTGAGGAGGCATACCAATTTGCCCTAAAAGTAGAGGAAAAGCTGAACAAAAAGTTCGAGAGCAGACAAAATGGAAGAGGTCACGGTGGACGATCTGGTGGACGGTCATATGGTGGCCGAAATGAAGATCCAAAAAAGAAGGATGAGGCCAGTAGCAGTCAAAATCAGCGAGGAAATAATTCCAATCACTTTCAGGATCAGAATAATAGAGATCAGAGAGGAAGAGGAAGAGGACAAGGATTTGGAAGAGGTGGCTTCCGTGGAACATGTTTTCACTGTGGAGAAGAAGGTCATAGGGCATTTAAATGTCCTCAGCACCAAGGCAGAACGAACAGGAGAAATGAAGGCCAGGCCAGAGTTGCACATGTAGATGAAGATGCCAGATCATCAAATTCTGAAGATGCTGAAAGAGGAGAAACGTTGATTAATAGAAGAGTCCTGTTGAGTGGTGAGAATGAACCTGAGCAAAGGAGGAGCCTGTTTCGCACCAGGTGCAAGTGTGAAGGTAAATGTTGTGATGTGATTATTGATAGTGGAAGCACTGACAATTTGGTGTCAGAAGAGATGGTGACAAAGTTGAAGCTCAAGAGACAGAAACACCCACATCCATATCGGATTGCCTGGGTACAGGATGACCACAAGGTCATGGTCAATGAACAATGCCCAGTGAAGTTCAAGATTGGCGGATACCAAGATGAGGTATTGTGTGATATCATATCTATGGATGCATGTCATATGTTGTTGGGTAGACCATGGCAGTTTGACAGATGTGCTGTACATGATGGTCATGCGAATACCTATTCCCTGACAAAGGATGGAGTGCGACATAAGCTAAAACCATTGAAGTAGATTGAAGAAAAGGTATGTGGTAATGCAAGGATAACTTTTGTTGATGGAAGAAATTTCCTAGATGGTATGAGGCATGAGCATGTATGTTTTGCTTTAATTCCAAAATCTGGTAAAGAGGAAGTAGAAGATGTTCCTGTAGAAATTGCAGATTTGTTGAATGAGTTGCAGGATATTGTATCCGATAATGTGCCTGATGGATTACCACCAGTTAGGAAGATTAGTCATCAGATGGACTTGATCCCAGGAGCGAGTTTGCCGAATAAGGCAGCACACAGAATTACACCTGCAGAAAGTGAGGAGTTGAACAGACAAGTACATGAAGTGTTACAGAAAGGATTGATCCGTGAGAGTCTGAGTCCCTGTGCTGTACCAGCGGTATTAGCACCAAAGAAGAATGGAGAATGGAGGATGTGTACAGATTCTAGGGAAATAAACAAGATCACAATCAAGTATAGGTTTCCATTGCCACGAATGGATGATATTATGGACTGTTTGAGCGGAGCTATGTATTTCTCAAAGATAGATCTGAAGAGTGGATATCAGATTCAGATCAGAGAAGGAGATGAATGGAAGACTGCCTTCAAGACAAAGGAAGGACTATATGAGTGGTTAGTCATGCCTTTTGGGCTAACCAATGCACCGAGCACTTTCATGCGGCTCATGAACGAGGTTTTGAAAGAATTTCTAGGTAAGTTTGTCATTGTTTACCTAGATGATATTTTGATCTTTAGTAAGACATTGGATGAGCATATGATGCATATTCGTATGGTATTTGAGAAGTTGAAAGAAGAGAAATTGCTGATTAATTTGAAGAAGTGCAGTTTTGTGAAGAAAGAGTTGGTGTATTTGGGGTTTGTAGTTTCAGGAGAAGGTCTAAAAATGGACCCAGAGAAGGTACAGGCTATCCTTGAATGGCCTACTCCAAAGAGTGCTACTGAGGTAAGATCTTTTCATGGTCTAGCTAGCTTTTACAGAAAGTTTATCAGAAATTTTAGTAGTATTTGTGGACCCTTGACTGAAACAATGAGAGGGGATAGAAAAGAGTTTAAGTGGACTAATGGGGAAGAAAAGAGTTTTCAATTGTTGAAACAAAAAGATACAGAAGAACCTATTTTAGCACTTCCAGATTTTAATAAGGTGTTTCAAGTAGATTGTGATGCTAGTGGTACTGCAATAGGAGCTGTTATGAGCCAAGAAGGTAAACCTGTTGTTTATTTTAGTGAGAAGTTAAATGATGCCAAGAGGAAATATTCTGTTTATGATCAAGAATTTTATGCTATAGTTCAGGCATTAAAGAAGTGGAGACATTATCTACTTCCTAAGGAGTTTGTTTTGTATACTGATCATCAAGCTTTGCAATATTTGAATAGTCAAGGAAAGTTGAATCAGAGGCATTTGAAATGGGTTGAGTTTTTGCAGAGTTATACATTTGTTTTGAAACAGAGGAGTGGAAAGTCTAATAGGGTTGCAGATGCTCTTAGCAGAAGGCAACTATTGCTAACAGAAATGCAGATTGAAGTGGTTGGGTTCGAGGAACTCAAGAATTTGTATCTAGAGGATCCTGATTTTGGTGAAGCTTGGAAAGCTTGTACAGAACCTGTTACTCTAGACAGGATGAAATGGCTGGATTTCATCATCCAAGATGATATGCTATTCAAAGGGAGTCAGTTGTGCATTCCACGAAGTTCTATGAGGGAGAATCTCATCAAGGAGAAGCATAGCGGAGGATTGGCTAGACATTTTGGTCATGATAAAACCCTTGGTTTGGTTAGTGAGAATTATTATTGGCCACAGTTGCAGCAAGATGTGAAGAAGTTTGTACAGAGTTGCAGAGTATGTCAAATGGCGAAAGGAGTGAAGCAGAATACAGGGTTGTACCAGCCATTGCCTATACCAGAGAAGCCTTGGGAGGATATCAGTATGGACTTTGTTCTTGGTTTACCGAGGACACAGTGGGGACATGATTCAATTTTTGTAGTAGTTGATAGATTTTCAAAGATGGCACATTTCATTCCCTGCAAGAAGACTAATGATGCTGTTCATGTAGCCGAATTGTTTTTCAGAGAAGTAGTGAGACTTCATGGTCTGCCAAAGACCATAGTTTCAGATTGGGACACTAAGTTTGTTGGATATTTCTGGCGAACATTGTGGAAGAAGTTGAAGATAGATTTGAAGTTCAGTTCATCACATCACCCACAGACTGATGGACAGACAGAGGTGGTGAATAGGAGTTTGGAAAATCTGCTGAGATGTTTGGTTGGGGATAAGCCAACAGGATGGGATTTGATTTTACCACAGGCAGAATTTGCATACAATAATTCTG